>JAVQJG010081368.1:0-12266 GCA_036024015.1 Craterocephalus amniculus | reverse complement strand
AACTTAATTTCACTTCCCAATATCGCTGTGTTTGTCTGTTATATGATATATTTAACTGAAATTGATGATCCAAACAACCAATGATTTATAAAGAAAAATCTTGAAAATAATCAGGGGTGTCCAAACTTTTGCATATGACTGTATTTTCATTCATGAGCATGTCTGCATGGTTTCATCTTTTAGTCAGCTGCATAAAACTAAAGAAAAATGTTGGATCTCCAGATGTTTTCCATCATTTTATAGGTAGCGTCCACCTACAGCTCTTTGACATTATCACAACATAGATAACAAAATAGGACAGGTGAAGGCTAAATTAAAGTTCTACATCTAAGACTGTAGTATTTTTTCCAAATCATCACAAGAATAAACAATACTGCATATATTGCATGTCTTCTGAATATTGTGCAGCCTTACTATTAGTATCTGCACCTTTTTATTGTCGATTTATAATTATCTTATCTTATTTATGACTACAAATCTTTGCAAGGGTTTTTTAAATTGAATTATAAGACTTACGATTAAAAAGGGAGAGAAACTACACAAATCATTTGAAAGAAAACCATTCGTCAGCTTATATTTATCAATGAAGACAGGCTGACTTTTAACAATGATTAGCCTAAAAACAGGGCGAAAAGACCAGTAAAACATGTTTGGTAGGAAAACTTTTTATCCTGCTCTGACTGCTGTGACTCTGTTTGGCATTAACCAAAGCAGCTTTATCATCCATCTGCTGTCAGATATGACTCCAGCTGGTCACTCGAGGGTTAAGCATCATTCAGCAGCAAACACACAAGGCTCCACGTAGTGGAGTTGTAATCAAGCTAATGAGAGGTGGTAATTCTGCACCGCAGTCTTGTAAAGCTATTGTAATGCAGTTTGATCATTCCTCAACAAACCCAATTAGACTGCTGTATGTTTACAGCAGGAGGATGAGTGTTTCCTTTCATTCACTGCTCAAACACAGAGAGGACACGCCAGCATGTCTTCTATTATAACAAATCTAAATATAATGATAGTAATAATCACAGTAATCATGGCAATAGGAGCTGTTGTGCTTGTTGTCACTGTAATAGATATACGTGACACTGTAATGTGTTTAAGCTATTGGTGGGGGTGAGATGTGAATAAGTGTGTTAAAGAATCCAGAGCAAGTTGAGACTGAATGTGTGTGTGGTAGGAAATGTGATGTATAAAGGGAAAGGCTGTATCTGATTGCCAAAGCCTGCCAGACCCACTGTCATGCCATCAGATAAAATCAGCGAACATTAAGAACATTAACGAGGATTATTGTTGGTAAGAACAAGACTCATTGCTCTCATTACACACCACAGCATTTCAGCTAATAGCAACTTGCTTACAATCCTGATACTGCTGCTTAAACTGCATAACCACAATCAGAAATCTGCACCTTTCTCAGCGTACAATGGCCCTGAGAGAGCAGCACACTGCAGTTAGAACAAGGAACACAAACAGAGACAAGAAAGGCTAATCCTGACACCACAGATGCATTGTTTAGAGACAGAAGATGTTGAAAATGAAGAGAACTCAGCCAAATGAAAAGCTAGAGGAGCTGAGAGTAAGTCTGATGAAAACAAAGTGTTTACCAGTGCTACCATAGCCTCTCATATGAATGGTTTTTAAACACTAAACCTTTGAATTAGTATCTATTAAAATCTGATGCAAGGTGCTCTTACCAAACCAAGCAGCAGTTTAAAGTAAGAAACAGGAACAAATGTGTATAAAGTACAGCTCTGGATGGGAGACAAACAAGGTTTGGGTTCTTTATGTTTCCCAACACTCCTGCCCAGATGTGTCCGATGTGTTTATGATGATCCCGAGGTACACATCCACGCTTGGATAAGGAAAAGACAACCGAGTGATGTTTGATCTTTTTGCATTTATGTTCTCGGCATATTTCAGAGCATATTTCTGCAAACTGAAAAGAAACAAACAAGGAAACAAACGTTTTTCTTAATTTCCTCACTCAAAAATAAAGTTGTATTGTTAAGTGTAAAGTAGAGGTGAGCTTATGAAGTGTTGTGACTGTAGGCTACCATCCACACAACACAGGAACTAGCTTGTGGCTACATGTTATGTCACTGGCACGTTGGTATTTGTTGTTATAACGCCACATGTCAGCCTGACCCATACACCTTTTTTTATCTTCTATCTTGTGATACAACATACACCCCTCCATCCTCTGTGTTAAGGAGTTGTAATCACCCATCCCCTTGTATCAGCTGCTTCAGCCAGCAGGAATGTAGCCACATCTTTGGACGTTCACTCCTTTTGAATTAAACCAATTTTTAGTACATTTTCTTTAAAGTACATAACAGAGCCTTTCATTGGGACTGGGGTCCTGTGGGACCCAATGCAGATCTTACAGAAGTGGACGGTTTCAAAGTTCTATTGAGCTGGAGGGGGTGGCTAAAGAAAAACCACGGGTCAAGAATTTGCTAGTAGATGGAGAGTGTATCTGAGTTTAGCAAAAAAAATGAGGTGTGCAGTATATGAAACTAGAGAAAAGGAAGAATAATCAGATATATTCTCCCTAGCTTTTGTTCAAATAAAATTTGATATTTGCACATTTGTTTTATAGATTTACTATTTATCTTTTAGTTTTTGACCTCGGTTTGTATCAACATTGTAATTCAAAACTGAGAATATCTGTTAGACTGTCCATCAAATAAAATAGTAAATTTCAACATATTTTATTTGGCCTTTGTGGGTTTGCAGATGTGGGCGGGCAGGCTAGGACACAAATTTTGCAGGACCCCGTGGTAATGGTCAGGTTTGTAGCGTTGCTCTTGGGCTCTACTACATAATATATATATATCTTCATTTCTTAGCTTGATTCTATAGCATTTTCACTTTATTATTAGTTAAATCTTACAGGGGGAGTAAGTTTTATTTGTACCTGACTTTGAGGTTTAATCACTTTCTCATCTGTGATAGTATCTGCAACCCTCGTGCTTCCAAGGCTGAATGAACCAACTACTAGATTAGTCATTTATCAGCTTAAAAAATCTGCAAAGAATCCAGGAAGTTGGTGTGATGAAACAGTTTCTCTTGCAGAGTAATAAGGAGAATCGAAATATCTCCCAAGCACGTATGTACAGGAAACAGCAACTGTGTGCTATGGAAGGTTAAACTTCCTGAGACAGGACAGGTTAAAGAGCTGTAACACAGTATTTACATTCAGTGCACCACCAAATGAGCAGAGTCTGTCTTACAAACACGGCTGTAGCAAAGTGAAGTCTTGCATCCTGCATCTTTGACACAACTCTCATATTTTTCAGCCAAATCAGCGTCCTGTTGATAAGTGATAAGTCAGAGGCTATGAACTCTGTTGACTTGGTGGTGATGTGCTGTACACGTAGCTGCAGCCAGCATCAAAGTGGCTGGCAGGCCCTGGCTCTCAGACCCAGTCGTGGCTATGACTCCAGTACAGTTGTTCAGTGCCTATATTAAATGTGAGGTTGTGCCTCAACTATAAATCCTGTTCTCTAATAAACTATTTTGACTTGCTGTCTGATTCCACACGTCCTGTAAACTTCTTTTTTCCCCACTCTGTCTGACTCCAGCTGCTTCTCCTGGCGAAAAAATGGAGAGAGAAGCAGCCCAGATAACACTGTTCATCTTCAGCGCTCGCCTGTTTCCACGCCCGTCTCCGAGGAGACGCATTGTGGGTTGTCGTCAGAGAAATGTCACCTGATTCATAATAGATGAAGCCGACATCAAAACCCACTTCAAACGCAGCATGTGGATGGATGAGCCCTAAAGAGCATGCGGGGGAGAAAAAAAAAAGAAGTGAGCAGCATTTCTTCTCACTCAATGTGAGAAGCTGAATGTTTGACTCTGGTCAGCTGCTTCTCCGAATGAATTTCTCTCTTTTTCAAACTCTCAGAGGAAACCACCTGTCGCTACGAATATGTGTCATTTTAAATCTCACCTGCAGTGCTCAAGAAACAGCCGTTAGCTCTACGGAGCTAAGACTGAGATAATGCATTGTTTCCTGCACCATTAGAAAGCACTTCAGCGCGTTAAGCTGCAGCTAATTAGCTGCACAGTGAACAGGATGAGCATCGCTTTGTAGAAACTCAAGCTTCCCTGCATGAACAAAAGCTTGTGCTCCATATTTAGTGTACAAGCAGGAAGCTTTGTAGCAGAGCTGTTTGCTTTGTGCTAAATGTTCCTGCGCTTGGTAGATTTTCTCTTCACTATCAGAGATTTAAATGAAAAAGAGTCTGAATCATTACAACTTCTGAAACAAATATGCCTCAGAGTTCATACTGAGGTGCGGAAAAGCTGATTTTCATTTCTAGCTAGCAGCTTTAAGTTTCTACATCCACATTGTGCTGGCTTTTAGAAGTGAGAATAAACACTGGTGCTGAAAATGAATCAAACCTCTTTTTGTTTACTTTACATGAACTGTATTTTTCATTCTTTTGACTTTTTTAATGCTTTCACCAGCAGTCCTGTATAGTTTGTCTTATATTTACTTTGTTTTATATTTAATTTTCAATGTCTTCATGCAGGGCTGGCTTATGACTTAAAGAAACTTTGCAGCTGATTGGGAAAGCCCAAACACCTGCTTCGTTCCCGACCCTCAACTAAATTTACTTGAGATGTCAGGATCTTTTTTTTACAATAAAATTACTTTTAAAACCTAATAAAAACAAACAAATACTTTACTGGATTTAAAAAAGAATACAGTTATCTTTAAATAAAAATGCTAATATACACAAAAAGTCAGTGTTGTTCTGTTTAATGTAAATTAAATTAAAATTTCATGTCTGGAAAATGTTGATACTTCAATTAATTCTCTGTAGTATGGTGCATAGGCTACACGGTTTAAGAACAATGGAGCAAGAATCTTGGACAAGCCAGCTGCAGAATTAAGCTATCTTCTAATTGAAGATTGTATGTTTTTCACACTTTTGTACCTATTTTCCAAACTCTAAAAACAAACATTATTAACAGGTAACTGTAAATGTGTCTTGTCTGCTGATATAATGTAAATTAACACATCTGCAAACTCATACAAACCCATTTTGTTGAATTTGCAGCCACTTTAAGCTTAAGAACCAGAGGCAAAGCATCATAAATGGCTGTATTACATCTACACTGTATGAAATGATCAAAGACCATCAATATTAAACACAAGACGTAGACATTGAGGCCATTAGTACCAACTACACATGACTTAAACAGTGTGCCGTCAAATCCTCTCTTGAACATGACGATGAGGTCACTGCACTCCAATGGCCTCCATCTGGATTGATCATCATCATGGATGTGCAGCAACTGTGTGATGCTATTATGTCAGTATGAAGCAAAATCTCTAAGGAAAGTTTCCAACATGTTTTTTTTTAATGTGCCATGAAGACTTAATGCAGTTCTGAAGGCAAAACGCAGAATGATCCTCATACCAAAATAAGGAAATACTTTTGGGGCGACATAACGATATAACTATATGGTGGTTGGTCCAGAAATTAGTCATGCTAATTAGTGACCAAACATTAATGACCATCAGCATTCTCTGGTGTGTGGTCTGACACAGATTCATAATTAGTGATAGTCCAAATATGTCATGTAGTGCAGAAGAAAAACAAGTTGAGGATCCTTATTTGGATCTCAGCAACAAGATAAATTATAAATAATACACCCAGCTCGAGCTGGTTACAAGTTCAGGCTGTAGATAATGTCACATCAGACATCCCTTGGATGCCTTTAGTCTGGGTTCCAGTTTTTAAAGACTCGTAAATAATCAAGCGTCTTCCTCGTGAGACACATGAACACTGACTTTAGCAGCTGTTTGGCTACCATAGTCTTATTATCCTTACAAAAATAACAAAGCAAATAAAAACCAGGAAACGATGACTCTTGGTCTGATGAACATTTTGGCAGCGAGGGAAAGTCTCTCATCCAGACAAGCTGTTATTCTTTCCCTGCAACCCACAGCATCACAGAGCTATTTGTAACCTCTCTGTGGTACAAAGCCTTTCTGTTTGTTTTGTTTTACCAAGTCCTGTCATACAAGCAGGAATCCAGCACGTGTAAGAGGCACAAGAAAATAGTCGAGCGTACATTCAGTATGAACGCTCTGATCAAATATTTGGTCAACAGGTTTGATTTGTGCACATTTTAATCACAGACTAACTCTTTAATGATTTCCCCTGTGAGAATCGTGGTTCATTTTGATATTTCCTACTAATTATTACCTCAGATATCATGATAGAGAGACATAATATCCTTACCTTACTAGTTTGCTTCACTCATTTAAAAAAAGAAACTAGCATATGACCGTCTGTCATTACGGCAGTCATTGTGGCCAAAATAATAAAAAATCCCAGTATTTTCAAAATAAAAAATGTATCACTTCAGGCTAATTTTCTTGTATGTTTTTTTAATCATACAAAATATACAGTAAGTGAGGAGAGATGTACAGTAGAGCTTCAGGTACAGCTTCTTGTCAAGTTCTTCCCGATGACTTTTTAATTTCATGCAGGTGTGTTGGAGCAGGAAAACCACTAAATCCTGCAGGATTGCCTCCTTTACTTTTTCTACACTACCAAAGCAATTACCATACAATCTTGTAAAACCTCAAGCTGAACGCTGAGAAAGAACTCCGGGAGTTTTTGTAAATTGTAGGTGTTTGATGATATGAATATAAAGATAATAATCCAAAATAAATTCGTTACTGTTGTCAAAATAGCTTGATTTAAAAAGTGAAATTAGGAGTCTATTATATGCAGCATTAATTTGTCTTATTTAGAATCAACTACCAAATAAAGGTTGTTGAATTTATAAAGTTAGATTGTTGTGGCATTTAACAACATTTCAGTCTTGCAGCAGTGAAATTATTAAGTGAGAAATGCAAGAATTATATTGAAGGTTTTGTTGCCAATATATCAGTCTCCAGTCGCTTTGCAATTGCAAGGAAGCCAAAAACTGCCTTGCACATTGCACATTATACGAAGGGTTTAAAGCAGGACCAAATACCATAAGGGGTGATTTTATTCTCAGTAATCTTCCACAGTGCTGCATTAATTCTTAGTCCTCAATTTTACCTTCTTTACACAAAAAATCCTGCTTTCTCCAACAACCAAAAGAGTACAACCTTTAAGGAAGTGACTTGATGAAAAAAAACTAGGATGTGAGTTTCCGCTTATATACAATCTTAAACATGACCAGTATTTATGTATGAGGGTCAGATGTCTGCATCCAAGGAAATGGTTAAACATTTAAGTCTTCAGAGCCAGTGTTTGACTTCTTTTTTGTCCTAGGCTACCAGAAAAAAACTGGGTCCCTTCAGCAAAGCAAAGGGATGAACAATGGTATGATCTTAGGTATCAAAGCAGTTGTGATAAAACATCTCAGCAGTTTTTTGCTGGTAGACACACCAGAAATCAACACAGCAGTACTTCCATCTATTAATCTCTAAACATATGTGTTCTGATTATGCTTCATTTCATGTTTTATGCAGTAATATACCTGGAAAATGAGGTGGAATACAGGTGGAATACCACATCATGTGGTGGTTTCAGTTGTAGCTTTGGATGGGTATCTAATAGATGGGAAAATGAGAAAGTGATGGATTTATATGGATGGCATATAAATAAAGAAAACTTCTGCTAATGTACATGAAAAAAATTCTACTTGGGTCATTTCTTTTGCCTATTTTGACTAAAACTCATATTGCTCATCAGGAGGTTAGAAGTTGACCTGGCCAGGACTGAAACCGAAGCAGTTGTTTCTGCCTTAATCTGATCTCTGTTCCTCTTGTTAATGAAACAGTGAAACAGAAATAGAATAAAGACGTAAACATGTATTTCAGTATGCATCCTCTCAAATGAAATGATCAGAATGAATTTCCAACAAAACAATGACCTCTGCCTCTGTGGAAGAGTGAGTTAAGATGAACCAGTTGGGAAGTTGCCAACCCCTTGATTTTAGGTACCACAAAAATGCAACAGATTTTATATTTAAGGAAAGACGAAAGAAGAAACAAGTATGGGAAAAGCGTCCTGCAGGGTGCATCAACAGCTCGGCTGCAGCTGATGTTTCACTGCAGCTGCTCCCACCCTCCTCCAACCCGGAGCACCAAATCTGAGCAGCACTGGACACATTATCTTTAACCCTGCAGGTACCATGAAAAACATGTTGCAAACCATGACACACGCACACTCCGACACAGAGGTACTGCTTTGAGGTATCGCCGTCTGCAGTGTGTTTTAAGCTCCTTTATTTCTACTTGGAGCAGAGATGACTAATAAAGGAGCCCTTCAGAGCGAGGATGTTCATTTATAGAATCAGTGAGCACAGGCAGTGCTCCGCTTGTGTGCTTGTTACACTCTGCCTTCATTTGATTAGGAGGATGCTCTAATTTCACCAACTCCAATTACCTTTGGCTGCCAGAATTTCTTTTTTTTTTCTTTCATTGTATGTTAATGGACCTTACGTCATACCATGGAAATAAAATGTATGAGGATAGTTTGAAGTAAAAGGTTAAACAAATGAAGTGATCCAATATATTTAAGCATAGAAAAGTGAGTACTTTTCCTCCAACTGGCAGCAAACAGATATTGTATTGAATAGAATAATCTATGTTATATTTCTCCCCGATCTCTTATTTCATGTTGACATTTCTCTTAATAAGTGTATGAAGTCAACAGCTAAATGTGTCTGCAGTCAGTTCCAAACAGGTGTGTGCTTCTGCCATCTAGTGTTCAAAACAGGCAAATGAAAGACCCTACCTTTACCATGTACTGTAGCTTTGCACACTTGAAACCACAGACACATACATACAATCACAACTTACTTCAATGAAGGTTAGAGTTAAAGGTTTAAGATAAAGTAATGTTAGAATTAGGTTCATGCTGGAGGTGATGTTATATTCATCATGATTAAAGTTTATGTTGTGTCTGACCTCCTGTTGTGTATTAATAATAAAAAGTGTTCATTAAAAATGAGATGAAAATGAGAGATTTACTGGTCTGTAGTTGGGGTGTTTGCTATCATGTTGTCACTCACAATTTAAAGATTAAACGTACCCACTGGGCACAAATCAGATTGTTGGATCCCTTTTTACTATAAATGCTGTTACGTAAATTATAATATTAAAGTGGGTTCTGGTTTTATCTTTAATATCAAATAACTATAAACCAAAGTCAAGCCCTTTTTGCTTTAATTTCTTTATGTTTATGTTCTAATTATTTGTCCAGAATTTCTGATTTGTTAATTTTTTGTATCCACATTAAATGTTGTATTTTCAGTTTATTATTATTTCTTTTTTTTTGCTACATTATCATTGTGTTTAATTGAATTTTATCTTTAGTCCGTACTACAATGTAACATTCTATTTTGTAACTTATTGATAGCCTTCTTTTCCTCAGACAAATGAGATATTTGATGTCTAAAAGCACTATGTCTTTATCGCTCAGATGTGTAGCCCTTATACAGTATTTGTTTTTCAGGGTGGTATGAGGTAAAATTTAATAATTTAAAGGCTTATTTTATTGTCTTAGCAGAGTTTGACATGCACTCCATAAAGCATTCAGTTTGTATGAAATATATTTTACAAGTGGACACAGACTGAGCGTGCCAGGGATCATTCTGACTAATTAAACCAAGAACACATGTCGAATGTTTATGTATTGTTTAAAAATAGAAAATACCCCATTGAGATTTAAGTTTCCTACATCTTTCCTTAAAAAATTATTTGATGTTGAAATACATTTAGGAATTTCTCTCACATTTAGAGCTCTATGTGGCCAAACCCCGGCACACATTGCTGATGTTCAGGAGATCTGCCCTTCAGGTCTGAGGTAAGCTGGTCAGAGACTGCTAGAAGCTCCACAGACTCATTTTTAGCCTCAATCAGGCAGATGTCTTCAAGCTGTGACCCCCAGACTGCAGAATGCTTTGCTGATGTCTTAATTTTATCTTGAGTCTCTTTTGACATTTAAAAATAATCTTTTACAGACTTTTTTTTATTTCAGCAGATTTTTAATTATTTATGTTATATTTTTTCTGCTTGTTTGTTTCCCCTTTATTATATGTACTTATATGTAATTACTTTAGAAGACAAAGATATTCTTCTTGGACCCCTTTTTAAATCTTTTTATAAAATAGATTAAAGAGAAAGAGGTAAACAGAGGCTCTATTTCAGGTGGGTCAGTTCCAGTCATAACAGGCCAATGGCAGGGTTATATAGTGCAGGATGGATATGCTTTAAGAGTTGCTCCAACTACTTTATCTCTACAAAACATTACAGTCTTTGTAGGTTTTTCAAGAAGTCAAATGCTATAACGATAAATAGTGGCTGTAAACAAAAGGCAGCTGCCACCACAAAGATTAAAACCAAATATTTCATGGTGTTATCACAGTCACCCTTTTCAGGATTTAGGGGCTGATATATTGAGCTGAAGTTCTCAGTCATGCATGTTAATATATCCAGTAAAGAAATCACTGAACAGGTTGTGTCTGTAAAATGTTTCAGTCCAGAGTTAAGAAGCTACCTGTTCTTCTTTTCACGCTGCTCTGTGGAATGATGCAACTTATGACCGGAGATCTGTTACATCTGGATTAAAATCTAAACTGCAAACACTTCCTAGAGCCATGATTAGCTAGTTCCTCTGTGTTTGTATGTGTCTGAGTTTGATGATTGTGGGGTGGTTGTGGGTTTTGAGTGAATATTTTGCAATTGAAAGCAAAAAAATTCCGAGTGAGATAACTTTTACAATTTCTTTGCATGTATAACACCAGCTCTGCTTGTTTAAAGCAATGGCACCAAGCTTTGTTACTGTAGGTGAAACCAACCAGGCCTTCATGAACAAAATTTTCTCCATTCAGATAAATTGAAAAGATTGCAATAATTTTAAAAGGTTTTACTGTATGCTGTATTGTATGTACACCACAGCTACTTTCATGAAGAGACTCAACATATCAACCTTTTAAACACTCCTTATGAATTATAAATGTTGCTGTTTTGTTTCACCTTTTGGATTTTGCAAAAAGATATAACAAAACTATTAAAAAGTGAAAAAGATAATGTGTGTGTGTGTGCGCGTGTGCGTGTGTGTGTGTGTGTGTGTGTGTGTGTAATATGAGATAAAGTCATATGAGATACTTTAATAACCTGTTACATAACAGTTAAAACAGTAATTACTATTTTGATCAACTAATTCAAATTCATTTTCCAATTTCAAGGCAAAGAATGTTATTTTATGTTAGGAAACTATACCAGTAGGTGCTGTTAACATTGAGTTAAGTTACTTGGGTGCAACAGAACATTTTTAGCAGATATGTCAACAGGAAGTAGCTCTGAAACACAGAAACTGATCTGGTGAAGGCTTTGTATCGTGATGAAAGGAAACAGTGGAACATTGTCATTAAAACGTGTTAGACCAAATGCTTTATTTAAAATGAAGTTTTTGTTATAATACACAAAAATACTGATGCATAACTGAATGCATGGTAGATGTATTTCATTTTCAAATATCTTATCAAAAACCCCCGCCCATCCCAGACTTTCTGCTCGTGTCTATGACTTGTGGATGGAAGAGTATGATGCTGCAAAGACAAAAATGTTACAAAGTACATTTAGTGTAAGTTGACAAAAAGAAAAATCCATTACAAGTAAATGCCAGTGTTTAATTATTTAATTTGACTGTCTTAACTGTTTTGATGTCCTCTAAATATTTTTTTAAGTTTTTAATGTTATGTTGCACATTGAAGCACTTTGCTCTACTTTGTTGTTTCTAAAGTGTATTGTAAATGAAGTTTTAGTTGCAGTGTGTTAAATCCTGCAATACTCTGATGACTTAGATATTAAGTGTATGATGGACTATAGATGTGAACAGGGAGAAATTACTTCATTTAATGTAAACCAAACAGAAGAGGTGATTGTGAATTTTAGGAGAACCTGTAATAACATCTGTGTGCTCAGATGTTGGATAACAGCTGTAACCATGCATGACTTTTAAAGACAGACACCACTGATTGAAAACAGCAAATCCTGTTAATTTTATTATTGTTATTATTATGCTTTTTTAAATGCGAAATCAGGTCTGCTCTACAATGATAAGAACCCAGTAGAAAGGCCTGAGGAGTCCAGAAAACTCGGTAGATAATTAACCAACCTGACATGTCAGGGAGCCCAACTTCATGAACAAATAGGTACCCGGATTCTTGTGTTACTCCAACTAGTAGTGAAAAAATTTATTTTAAAATCATTATTTATTATTATTATTATTATTATT
>JAVQJG010081366.1:0-12349 GCA_036024015.1 Craterocephalus amniculus | reverse complement strand
GTTGATTTGTAATGAATACACAATGTATGACATTTCATGTTTTTTAATTGCATTACAGGAAATAAAGAACTTTATCACAATATTCTAATTTTCTGAGACAGACCTGTATATTTTATTTGATGTCCAGGGTTTGGCTTACAGTAACTTTAAGAAAAAATATCTTTCTTGAGCATCTTTTGCATTTCATAAAATAAAGAGAGGAGCCGTTTTCAAACTCTATCCGAGTGCATTTTGCTGGTAATGCAGAGAAATATTGAATAAGACCACCTTTTAGTTATGTAACAAACTTACCTTTCCACTCTGGTTTTAACGCAGTCATCAGAGTTCAAATACAACAAGCACCAGTTCATGGAAAAAGCCAGGAAGTGGACACAGGATCATGCAGTTCAGAGGAATACTGTAAGTCTTCAGTTATTTGGGTATTTCAGTGCCATTCTTGAAGAGTTTCTCTTTTAAAGCTTTTTAAAGTCCATCATGCTAACTTATTACAGGGTTTTCCACAGAGAGACAGACTAGCCAGTCATGATACGCGAGTAGCCAGCCAGGGGCAGAGCCACACGTGTATAAAAATGAAAAATACTCTGGGTTGTGCTGTGGTCCCTCAAAAGTTTGTCATCTGCTATGCAACGTTTGCTTTTCACATTGTTAACCTAATGATTTATATCCGTATGTGACCACAATTTAAATATAGAAATATAAAACTGATTGTTTTCATGTATGTTGTCCAGGGGATTGTGGAGAACAACAAGGAAAATGTTCTGGATCAGAATAGATCATCCCATAAAAGAGAGGTGTTCAATGGACACCAAGAGACAGAAGAACCAGCAAAGAGACGTTGTGTTTAGTTTCCGTCACTCTGATTATCCCATCTCGTCAACCACCAGACTGAATATTTGTCAAGGTTAAGAGAAGAATTTTAATATCCACTTAGCTGTATCACTGTCCTCCAGTTATGTATATACATGAATTGGAGGGTGTAAAAATGTGCATATTTGAGTATTCTGTGTATGTGTTGTGAAATTAAAATTTATTATTCTAATATTCTATTCAGTCTTGACTTCTTGTGTAGCATTGGTGTACTTCTGAATAGCAGCATAGTCAGAGGGAAGGTCAGAAGGATGTGCAAAGTACAAAGATAATTTTATTCAAATATATGCTTACCAATCGTATACAAAGTATGTACAACCTAATTGGTACAATTTTTTTATCAGTTTTTTTTACAAACTAAAATTGTATTGCTTAATATATAAAATTATATATTTGCTGTTTATAAAAAGAAGACAAACATCTTAAGGCTGTAGTGAGTCAATACCATGCTAGCTCAGAGGTAGTTACATTGTATGTATAGATATTTCTCGCCTACTCTAAACATCTGTGGAAAGATAGCTACGTACCATTCAGTCCGTATGACTTTTTACTTCCAGTTAGGCAGAGTTGCATATTTGAGACCAAACCATGTAAACCATATGAAGCGTTATGTGCAGTCCATTTCCTGTTATGTTTCAATGCTATCTAAACATCAAGATTTGTTTTTATCAAGACTTAGATCACACAATTATACTGTATCTGACCATTTATGTGTGGATGAAAAATACTGGCTTTCACTGGTGAAATGGCCTGGTATGATTGATGAGCCCTTTTTGTTTTAAACAGACCTTAGCAACAAGATAAAATCTATAAAAAGAAATAAGCCAACTTAAAAAAATAAGTAATTTCTAAGTTGCATTTGTCATGATCACATTTCAGTATAAACATCCCCCCTGGGTAAACCATAGCTCCGTCTGATACTTAATTTTACATGGCAACATTTCAGTTTTCTTTTTTTTTCCAAGTTCATGATTAACCCAGTCCACTGGACACGCTCCAAAATAGTCCGTGAGTTCAACAGTACTGGCATTTCCTGGAAGAAAGTCTTTCCTGTAAAAGAAACTTTGTCCCGTCCTCCATTTGTAGAGCCTCTGTCATTTTCTCATCAACTTCTTTATTGTCCTCAACAGCTTCTGTTGACTTCTTCTAAAGAGCTTATAAACCAATAGCCAAGAGATGGTCTTTGAATGCCTGTAGTGTCGCAGATTTTCACACAGTTAGCTCGGTGGCTCATGGATGAGAAATGAGTCATGACAGGACGATAGAGAGGGAAACTGTAATGAATCACATCTTGATCCAAACTGGATATTCATGGTCTCTCTGACTTCCTCATTCTGTCACCCTCTCCCTGTCTCTGACTGTGATAGAGGGTATTTGGCAAGGGATGAGTGGAACAGAGGAAGTAGAAGAGCAGTGGGACAATCTGACTGGATCTAGTCCGAGCTGAGGAGAAGTTCCCCCCCTGTGCATAGCCTCGGCATTGAGTGACACCTGCATGGACGAATCGGAGCAAGAACTCTTCTCTGTCTCCACAGAGACCAATGAGTCCAGGGTGCGGTCCCGGCGCAGCTGTGGAAGTGCTTTAGGGCGAGGCCAGAAGAACAACTGAGAGTGATCTCTTGTGAAAAGGAGGAAGAGGAGAGGATTGAGGGAGGCAGGCAAGGGCTGGAGGAGCAACAGGACTGATTTCAGAACCTCATCTCCCAAAGAGAGGAGACCCAGAAGGGAGCAAAGGGAGAGGAAAGCTACTGGTACATATAGTAGGCCATTAGTGAATATTAGCCAAGCAACATGTTTGATCATAGCACAGTCCCACAAGCCCTCACATTCCCCCCTCAGTAACTCCCAGTAAAGACGGATGTATGAACCTGTGACTATGAGCAAACACAGGGTGTTCATCATGATAAGTGCCAATGGAAAGCCGAGGGAGGATGGCAGGCGAGGAGGAGGAGGTGGTTGGAGTGAAGGGAGGCAGAAAGGTGAGGATCCGTACGCTCCGATTCCCACCAGTGGCAGAGAAGCCAGTGTGAGGGACAAAGTGAGGCAGAAAAGTGCACATGTGCGCACACTGCCAAGGGATGGGGATTTCCCATAGGCGCGGGCACACGTGACACTCATGCCACACTGCACGGCTGCAAGAGTGAGCAACAGCACACTTGCTTCAGACGCAAACACCCAGACCCATCCTGTTGCCTGACACCCAGGACCTCCCTCCCAGCGGGCTCCGTAGTGACTGAATTCTCCCAGAGTGAGAGCATCCACGAGGGCCAGGGTGCACGTACACACCCCTGTCAGCAGATTGGAAGCACCCATGCAAGCCACAGTGAAGCGAAGTGGTGACAAGTTTCCGGGTGAGCCAAAGAGGGTTAAGAGCAGGATGGAGTTCCCCAGCAGAGATACCAGGGAGATGGACCACAAGCCAACACGAACCAGCCAGCTGCCCAAAAGAGACTCGCAAGGACGAAAGGGACCTGAAATGCAACAGATGTAAGACATAAGCTGAAAATCAAAGTGTCATAAAAATGTTCTCATAGTTGTCCAAATTAAATAACTATAGTTATAATTTAACTATGGTTAAATAATAACTGTATAGCTGTATACACCTTAATTACATCTGTAAAGGTATAACTTGAGTTACCAGGTATGGGTGTGCATTGCACACTAGTCTGCAGTTTGGATTCTTCTATTTCAAGCTGAAACTCCTCCAGGTCAGGATCATCTGGAAGAAAGCATCATAAGAGATTTAGAGATCCAACTCTTGATGGCAACATTGTTGTATAAGACCTGTTTGACTTTTTATCAGCCAAATACAGTTTAGACTGAGTTATATACACTGTAGATTATGTGCAGTATTAACTATTTTATATTGTTATAATAAAGCAAGGCAACCAACGTTCTTTAGCAGCGATGGACAAATATTTCAAGAAATATTTTCACGATATCTGATTATTAGGACATGTTTATACAAAGTGGAAGAAATTTTCTCGCAGAAACATGTCAAGGTGTAATTATCCTTTGCTATTGTTGCCATCTAGTGCACCCAGTATTTGTTTTTTTTTCAGTTTTAGTGGAGTAGGCTTTAATGATTTGGTTTTTATATATACTAGCCAAAGGAATGTATACTATGGTTAATATGTAAGTGTAAGCAAGTCAAGTGCCAAATAACAATGGTTTCAGAGAGGCTCTGACATGTTTCAGGCTGAGAAAATTGAACATAAGCATTTTGAACTCAGATTTACATTCAAGTTAGTCTCCATATGTAACACTGAGTGCATGCATATTTTAAGTGTGTTCTGTCTTACAGTGTGCGTCAGAATGGATGGGGTACATGGGTAGAGTCCTCTTGTGAAGGTCTTCCTGAGTGTTGCTCTGCTCTGTATCCCACTGGCCGGCAGGTTTGTAGGTGTCACATGATGCATATACACAGCACTGGTAGGCATAAGGCATCTCTATCACCCTGTACCAAACAGATAGGAGTAATATTTACAAAAGAAAAAATGCTGCCACAGCAGGTTGTTAGAAAATGAATGCACAATAAAATATTCAATGAAATAGAAAAAAATCAAACTTTATGTTTTTTGCTTTTGTTCTGAACATCATCTTTATGCCATTTAGACAGTTAAACTTTTTTATCATTGCTTGATTTTTGTAGCCTGTATTTATATTTTAAACTTCTGAGTTTGCTCTGTAAGTACATAGATTTTAAGGAAAGACAGGCACTTCTAATTAATTTCTAAACAACTTTGATGTGAATGGCTGGAAGGAAATATTTACCGTATTCTAATATTCTTTGGAAATGGATATCTGCCAGCTACTTTGTTTTGGTCAGTGTTCTACAGTTATGCTGGTATTGTGCCTTGATCACATGCTATCCTTCGATGGCTCTGAACCTCCTCACCCTTTATACTTCACTGCACCTTTCCAGGCCTTCAGGGATATTTGTAACAGGATTTAACTTGCTTCTATCAAATGCCTCCTCCTTGTTGAAATTCAGCCCAGAAATGGCTTGCAGGGCTAAACTATAATTACACTGCTTTTGGTAAATTGGTGATTATAAGTGGAGATTTGGGAGAGAGGGATAATTTAAGGGTTAGGATGAGATGCGGGGGGGGTGGACAGACAGACATTGGATGCTTAAGGAATGGTGTATTTGTACGTCACCTCATGTGAGGGAAGTGGTCAGGACTAAAGGCCTCGTATAACTCTATGTTTCCCCTCAGTTTGAGATGGGTGAGACCAACCAAACCTGCAACTGGTACAGAGCTGAGATGGTTCTCAGTCAGGTCCCTGTGAAAAAACAGAATATTTGCATTTTTTAAATTGCAGATATTGTTTAAGCTCAATTCTAATGAGTGTAGAATTTTCTTTTTTGTCTTGGATATTTAAGCATATTCAGGCAAAGGTTCTGTATGACATATCCTTCAGATAGTAACTTCTTTCATATACAGAATGAACTTATTTGACTAGCCTAAATCAGTTTTTACACAAATATCTACTTTTGCTGAGTGCTATGTATCTGTTTTTACTCACAGTTTGATCAAAGAATGGAGGGAGATAAAAGCATCTGGATGGATCCACTCGATCATGTTCCAGCTCAAATCGCTGTAACACATAGAAATGCAAAATAAATCAAAGAATACTTATGAGTTAAATTTGCAGGCTTGATATTGCCTGCCTCTCAGTGTTGTGTCACCACTAGGTGTCAGTATCAGAACAGGCCTTTATACCCTCTGTCCTAACCCATGCTTCCGAATCTTTCTCCGCTTCCTTAAACTCCATCAGTGTTTGCTTTTGACACCTTAATAAACTTTCACTGATTTCAACTTCACAAATTGTTTCAATCTAATCTTATTGCTTTGAAAAGGCTAACCGATGTGGTATTTAACAAAAGATAAGCTTAAATAAACAGAGTGACTCAAAATTATTTACACCGTAAGCCATATTCATCCAGTTTTTTTTATTTAATTCATTTGTTGCTCATTTTAACACACGTACTCATACACAGCTGATATATCACTTTGTTCAATGGCCACATGTGGAACAGCTGGCTTTAAACCTCAACATCTCAATTAGAAGATGATATTCTGTACTCCAGATAATGCATTTTATAGAAAACGGTGCAACATCGAGTGACAAAGGTAACAATTAGAGCAAAGATTCACTCACAGTGCTCTAAGAGAGTTGAGCTGCTGGAAGGTGCTCACTTCTATCCTCCTGATCTGATTATGTTGCAGTCCTCTGTCAACAGAAATAAATGAGCTTGCAATACAGTCATATGGTACAAGAAAGTACAGTAACAAGGTGAAGAGAGAAAAGGTTGATCGTGAAGTGTGTGATTGTTTTAGGAGATGAAGTACTCACATTTCTTGCAGTGCTGAACAGTGGTAAAAGCTGGGGAGATCCTCTATTTCGTTGTAAGATAGCTCTCTACAGCAACACACACAGCAAACACACTTGAACAAAGCACTCAGGAATACAGTGGCCAGCTGTGGATTTCTGGTGTGGGAACTTGTGGGGTGACAGGTTTGTTTGGGTGTCCTGTGAGCAAAGTAATACAGGACATTTCTCTTTTTTTGGGATGTGGGGGTGGTA
Organism: Craterocephalus amniculus; assembly: GCA_036024015.1. Classification (NCBI taxonomy): domain Eukaryota; kingdom Metazoa; phylum Chordata; class Actinopteri; order Atheriniformes; family Atherinidae; genus Craterocephalus; species Craterocephalus amniculus. The sequence continues at coordinate 5,890 of JAVQJG010081366.1, read as the reverse complement.
TAGTGATTGGATTTCATAGCAAAGTGATTGTATGAGTGACTGCTTGGGGGCACAACTCTCCACACTTGGGTTTTGTCTATCAGTTCTTCTACCTCTCACTCACCCCCTTGTGCATGTATGTGCGTTTGTATGTGTGCACTTACAGCACTCTGAGGCGAGGCAGCTGCTCACATAGATCCACAGGGAGAACTGAGAGTCCGGCCCGAGTCAGCGTCCTATAGGGGGAAAAAACCGGTTCATCTGATCATTGTTGGAGTGCAAGCAAGCGAAAGGATCCCCCAATCTCATGAGTCTAACTTGATCAGACAGGCAGCTGTGTAGGTTCGCCAAACCTATCACTTGCTGGCATAACTAGCCCACCCCTCCCAATCCTTCTCTTCGTCCCTTAAAACTCTCTAAAATGAACGTGCTCGGACCTCAACCCAAATAATACTATGTATGACACTCACAAAATTTCCAGGCTGGTGGTTCCTTTTAAATCGGGAAACTCTTGAATCTGGGTTGCCCCATTCAGGGAACTGCAGTCGAATGGGGGAAAAAGTGTCAGACAACCATCTTTCTCCTTGTTTCGATCTCTTACACTCACACACCCACCTGTGAACACAGACCTTGTCTAACAGCTCATTTCAGCCATCAAGCTATTCCTCCAACATCAACACAGGCGATTTGGCTGTCTCACCAGACATCATAAGTCACACCATTCAACATGTTCTCAAAACACACACTCTTACCACATCAACACACAGCAAAGCCATACGCTAACACAACATTATTCAGTAGGCTATTGCACATGTCCACTCAACTCTCACTGCAAGGGACAGAGGATGATTTAAAGTGTTTGGGCTAACTCACTAGAACGGTTTTTACTGATCATATACTTACAGTGTGTGTAACTTAGGTAAGAACTGGAAAGCAGATTTCCCCACAAACTGGATGGGGTTCTCATAAAAATGACTACAAGAAAAAAGGGGTGTGGATACATGCCAATTAATTTCTTTGCTGAAAGACAGGAAATTTAAATGATCTTTATTTCGTGTGTGAACATTGTAAAATTGTGAATAAGAATCAGACTCACATGGTTTGCAGCTGAGGGTTTCCCACAAAGGCCCTCTCAGGGATGCCTTTGATATTGTTGTTATGGAAGCCTCTGAAAATTTAAAAACACACTATTAGAGCGACAATCTATCAATAAGTTTGAGATTTGTGTGCTTGGAAGAGCAATAGAGTTTATCCGCGAGCTAGAGGCAAGTCGTATGTCCTCGCTGCACCTGCCACTGCACAGCTGAAAACATTTTTGGATACATGAGATGTAAACACACACATACGCTGTATCAGTGACCCATATGCATGCTGCGAAACATCTGCTGAAGCGGAGGAAAAACACAGCTTGTGTATATGTGTAAGCGCATCTGTGTGTATGTGCAGGCAAGCGGCTGCGTGGGTGTGTAGCCAGCACCTGCTTAGGGCGAGAGAGATTGTATCCAAGTGCCACATTAAAATCACTTAACGGGATTACTTGGGATAACACAACCATGATAGTCATGTCGGGCAGGTGTGTTTTTGTGTATGTGCGTGCGTGTGTATGCATACTTACAGTTCCTGAAGTTTGCTCAGTGTCCTGATGGCCAAGGGGAATTCCTGCAGATCATTGTAGTTTAAATCCCTACAAGTAAGACAAACAGTCTTAATTTACTGATATTTAAGGTAATTCATTTCAAGTTATGAAGGAAGTTTTCTATCCTTATAGTTGAAATTATCTCATTTCCTGTGCTGCTTTGTGTGAGAAAGTTTCTGATTGCAAATGAATGCAATGCCCTTTCCCCTCTGACTGGAGAGGATGACAGCTGTGAAGTGTGAAATTTTAAGATTGACCCATCACCTTGTCAGTTTTTATCTTTATGTTTAATTGAATTTGCCTCATTAGTTCACAATATAATGCACTTTATTGTCCCCATAGGGAAATTCGGCTTGGGCTCAAGTGCTGCCTATTGAGGAAGCATTGGATCAAAACAACAAAAATCGTAGTTGATACAGTTCTAAAGCAAATGCCAGAAAAAAAGGAGCAGGACTATATTTCTGGTCTTCATACAAATTAATTGAATCTGCCTAGAAGGTGAAATTTGTATCTCTGATCATTTTGTTGCTGTTTTGTGTTCGCCATACTACTTTGACATGTACTACCCACCTGAATATGTTTATGATAAGACATGGTCTCACTCTACAATGGTATTCCTTGGTAGCAGGGGCCTTCCCCAGTTTGACCTTTTCTCAAAAACTTAAGATAGCCAAATTTATCAAACTAAGATTAGCTTTGTCATAAGTGTTTTGATTTATTTAATGTTATATTGCATTTTTCCAGAAGCAAGATTAACAGTTTTGCGTTATATACAGGCCGTAAACCACCTCTAATTTTATAAATATTCTGGATTTTGCCATTGAAAAGCTCTTAGTGGTTGACCAGTGCATAAAACCACTGTGGCTGCGAGAGGAACACCACACAGAGCCTAGAGCATTGACCTGCTCTTCATACCCGCAATCCCACTGAGCATCTACAAGATGAATTTGAACAAGTTTGATCCACAGAGAGCCCCACCCCACAATCCACAGGACCCAAAAGATCTGCTGTAAGCCTCCCAGTGCCAGACACCACAGCGCACACCCAGAGTTCCTGTTAACAAGCAGAATGATGGGGTCCTACACAATATTAAGTGGTTTTAATATTGTGGCTTATCAGTGTAAGTATAATATAAATTTAAGATGAGCTTGTGTGCTTGGGGAAAGAATTGTGCGCATTATTCTGTTTGCACAAAGAGTACTTAAACCTTTGCCAGGGCATGTGTGCACATTTGTGATGTCTTTGAAGATTCTCAAGCATCCAGAACCAAGGATATCTAAAAGTTCTACTCAACTGAATTTGTTTTACCATTCAAACAGCCTTTGATGAAGCACTCTGAAAATGTATCTATGGTTTTCAGTAGCTGTTGTGAAATGTTTGCCTTTCTGCGTCTGCTCTGTCTTGTTTGCATATACAGTTGCATTTTCCAGCAGGCCTTGGATGGCTCCTCACAGTAATGATTTCATAATACGCAGTAGGGGTTGGGGAGGGTGGCGGTGATGCAGATGGCCTCTCGTATTTCTCATAAGCAAGGCCGCTGTGAGAGATGAACCCCTCATACCAGCACAATCCCCACGTCAGGGACACCTGCTGAATCATCCCTCTCTCCCCACCAATGACGGCCCAAACACTTTTACACACACTATTCTGGTCCATTGAGCTCCATCCCTCTTTTTCACATTCTCTAATTTCCCTACATCCCCGTAAACCATGGCTACAATGACTTACACCATGCTTTCCTTGGCATGCATAATGGCTTTTAAGTTGAGTGTAAAGCTGGCCATACGCTTATGGTTGCAGAAGTACTTGCCTTTATGCACACACACATGCATGTATGTGCCCACACACATGCTCATAAAAAAGAGCACATAATTTTTTACACTTCAACAGGTTGTTAAGCAGTATGCCAGAAAGCATGTTTTCATCAGACCACCATGAATTTTGCATGAGGCACAGTTGCAACTGTGTAAGTTTCTCTCGCTTTCTTTCCCCACCTCTTTCATAAGACTGTCAGTTTTCTGTGGTTTCCATATTGGTGTGGGGTTGGGATTTAGTTTTTGAAGCTATGGCACGTACTCCTGAAAAAGCTCCTGGTGCTGCACTGTGCTATTTTTCACCATAGCAGTGCTTAGCAATTATTGAAACAAAACACAGGGGACTACATTGATGATACTTCAAGGTAATCAGTGAGTATCTTTTCATCTTCACATTCCAGCCATTCAATTGTTGCTTGCGGTTTTGAGGAACATTCAAGCACCTGCTGAAATTACTAGGACATTAATCATTATGACTTTACAATTTAGCAATACACTTCAAAATTCTTTGGCACACTTGTACCAAATGATTTATAAAAACAAATTAATTTCCAAGTTTTCAGAGACGCAATGTGAGAAATTATAGCTTTTGGTTGTGTTTCTTCTGCTCTTTAGGGTTATATTCAGTGATCGCTCATAAATCTAGGGGTTATTCTAAGGCAATGTGATTGATGTAAACCCTGCCACACTAAATGAATGTTGATACCCACTGATACTGTTTGGGGAAACACGGCGGTACTTTAGGCTGCTGAAATTAAATCCCTTCAAGGCGAATGCATCAGCATATGAAAATGTAAAATTTTCAATAGTATAGCCGCTGTCCTAAACAATGAGTCACTGTATCTGTGTATATGCATGCAAGATACTCACAATGTCTCCAGACTGTTAAGACCTTCAAAACATCTTGAGCCCATGCTCTGGATGTGGTTATTATGGAGATGCCTGGAAAAAAGTCCACAAATATTTTTCAGTGAATTAGAAATCACTTTCCACACTGAGTCGTCACCGCCCCTTTCAAAATTACCAGAACAAATCATATCACTGGAAAGTTGTGAGATCCAGACTCATGAGCTGTAAACAAACAAATAAAAAAGCCACTTACAGTACAACAAGAGCGGAGAGGTTGCTGAAGGCATAATCTGGGATGTGTGTGATCTGGTTGAGGGCCAGTGTCATAGCCTGCAGGGACGGCAAAGAGTCCAGGGCCATCACTGGGATCTCCGTTAGAGAGTTGTCATCCAACCACAGGTGTCTCAGTGAATGAACACCCCTGAAGGCCTCAGCCGGAACCTCTGACAACAGGTTAGCATCAAGACGCCTGCGGGACAAGCAGAGCTGTGCTTAGAGAGATAATCACCAACTCTTAAGTGCAATATTTTTCTGTTGAGTTTCTGTGCTTTCGTGTGAGTTAGTGGTAATGTGTCATGACACTTAAACACTTTGGCTTATGGGAGGGTTATTATAAGAATTAATGTCTTTTATTCTATTCCTTTCATCTCTGTTGCAGCCTCTTAGAAGTTCCTCATTATGATTTATTCCCATGCTAAATAATCCATGTCAACCTTTACCAGCACAGGCATGTATAAAATGCAAGATGAGAAAAAACACAAACATGTAGGAATGATTGTGATGAGCCAGTTTTTATTCGTCCTCAATTTATCTATCTTGCTTAGTGTCTAGAGAAAGGGGAAGACTGAAAGGACAGTTAAAGATGCGTCCTCAGCTGTTTCTCCCGTCTTCATTCTTTCCATCGTGTCTTGATGTTGCCATCTGTCCGTGAAAGTTACACATCTCTCACACACAAAAACAGCTTCTTTCATCTAATAAAGGTATTACAGTAGACACACATTTTCTTTCACAGATGCACTTTCATCTCTTTGGCTATAATAAAAACCAAACAAACCTTTGTCCTTTTTCCTCCTAAATGCCTCAAGCCTAGAGGCAATGAGTGCAGACACACCCCCATGGTAAATACATGCATACACACTGTCGATAGTGATAAATGATCCCCTCAAGGCAGGGTTGACAAGCTGAGACCACTTCCTCCTGCTATTCTTCTTTTCTTGGCCCTTCACACTCATTCATTAATCTCCTTTTCCTCCCTCTGGCCTCTCTCGCACACACATTTAGTTTTTTTACATCTTCATTGATGCACTTCTAGCCACTCTGATCTTTTTTGGATCTGAGAATTTACGTCGTGTTGGCTTTTGTAACACCCTTTCAGTCTTCTTCTGAGATTTGTTGATTCCACACCAGAGAGCATCATCAAAGTGAAATCTGAACTTGAACTGTGAACTCTGGGCATTCTCTTTTCTCTCAGAGAATTCTTTCCATCAGGGGAGCAACTGTATCAACTGGCAGATGCTCAGCATAGCACACACACAGACACCCTACAGCAAACACATAATTTATATATATATATATATATATATATATATATATATATATATATCTATGGAGC
>JAVQJG010081362.1:0-30885 GCA_036024015.1 Craterocephalus amniculus | reverse complement strand
ACAGCGTGGCCAATTGTATAAAAATGAACGGTTCTCAAGCGATTGAGACTCGGTTCTCATCGTTTATTTAAAAGAGCCGTTCAAAAGAATCGACTCGTTCACGAACGTCACAGCTCTATAAGACTGTGGAAAAGAGTGTGCATAATGGGATTTGAACTAGCTATCTCGCTTGAAGGCCAGCACATCACACTGCACTGAAATGTGCTGATTAGCAGAATTATACAGAACAGACTGGAAGGAAAGGCCTTTCCTTTGCAGAGTTTCAGAGCCTTTCCCTGGAAAGTCCAACATGCAGAAGAAATTTCCAATGCAGTATGGGATTTTTATCACTGCAGATATATGAAAGTTGAAGAAAATAACAGACTTAAGATGTTGAAGAATACTTACAAAAGCCTCCTCTCACCAAACAAACATTTATGCAATTTTAGGGTTTAAAAACAAACAAACAAACAAAAAGTATTAGCCCCAAACCAGAACTAAGGTTCTAAAATGATAAAACTAAGGTGTAAAATGCATGTACAATTTCATCCTCATTCTCACCATAGTCTTAGCAGTTTCACCCACACCAGTGTTCAGGCAGCATTGAAATGTTTCATCAACGGTGTGCTTTGAAGTCGTTACTTCCTGCAGTTTCTCATTTACATAGACACCCTCTAAGAAACTATACAAACACACAAGCCAACATGCTGACAAACAGCTGATATCATCAAAGTTAATGTTAGAAACCTTCAAAGGCAGTCATATGGTTTGAATGCAAGCCAAAAAGGCATAGTTCTTATGCCGAAGTTAATGTGTGTGTCATTTGTAGCCAGGTTGTAAGCAAACACAGTCTTCGTAAAATTTCCCTCTCCTTACTATTATCTGCTGGTGTTCATGTTCCCTATGGAGTAAATGCTTCCCAAACTCAATAATGCCTTGCCAACAAATTAGTCACCATTAACAAGCCACCTGTATGCATCACCAGGGGATGAAGAAAGGCCTTTATCTCATCTTATGGGTTTTTTTTTCTCTATTCACTAAAATGATGATAAGCTTATAATTCACATTAAAGCAAATGAAGCTGCTTCATCTATAGTGCAGGGTTTTACTCTGTTCTCTTTTTCTCATTCTGAACTTGATTATTATCAGCAAACACTCATCGAAGTATTTCAGCTTTTCAGAAGTTGTTGAGTGGGTGATACTGCACACCAGTTTAACAAACCCACACCTGCCCAAACCCGACCCTGCACACACATTTATCTTACAGTCAATCTGAACCTGTCCTGATGCTGACCTGACTAGCATGTTTGCACATTAAGTAGCGTCTGTATATACACCCCATTCCTCCCTTAAGCACATTTTTTTATTTAGTATTATGTGTAATATAATATTGTAATTGTTCTTGAAAGAATACTGTTGAATTCAGTATAACCTACTAGTAAATGAGTACAGGAGCATATGTCTGTTGAGATTGGTTGAACGAGTCATCACTATCTGTGCAACACTGCAGGAAATACTGTGGATGCACTTTGCCATGTGCACTGGGTCACCTGAAACTAGTATAGCATTTACGTCAGCACAGGAGTACGACACATCAGGTGCCCAGCGCACAAAAATAGGATTTAGACACCCAGGATGAGTAACTAAGGCCCAATCTCAATCCCCCTTTAGCCCTTCCCCTTAGCCTACCCTCTGCATTTTGTTCTTTAATGTGAGATGAAGGGGTGTCTCGATTCTCTTTTGAGAAAAACAGAAAACAAGGTGGTCTAATAATTTTCTCTATACAGGGCTACATATGTATATGTCAGTGGAAAAAAGTGTTCACTAATGACTAGAGAAACTTCAGAAAATTTCCCCAAGAGAACTGCAATTAATGATCACAAGTGTTTAAATGATAACAGTAGGTCTGGTTTAATGTGATCACTGTGTGTAGGGACAGTGAAATGAATATAGGTTTCCATTTGTGGGATCAGAATAAATACTGTGGATCCAACTTAGCCTGGCCTGGAACACTCTAGCGCCTAAGATTGAATCTCCATGGTAACTTGTGCCATAACATATCCTACTCTCCCAATCCTGCTTTTATCAGTGGGATCATGGATAAGTTGATCCAGGATAACAAATATATCCCGGCTTAATCCCTTATCTTGGTTTTATGCAATAGCAGGACCTCAGGCTACATGGATGGGGTGTGGCTACAATACTCATAAGACAAGGCAGAGTTCTCCTTTGCTCTGCATAAATTCAGTATCACAACACTCCTTCACTAATGTCGGTCCCTCCCAGCCTTCCTACCTCTAGATACCGATGCTTAGTTTTCCTTTGGTGCCTCTCCTCCTGCTTTACCCACCTTCTCTTTTATCTGGCGGGTGCACAGGTGTGCTGAGTCATGTAATTGGTAATAACGGGGGCAGCAGGTTAACATGCAGAATTAAAAGCACAGCAGCTAAAAACTGTTTAAAAAAACACTAAAAACTAAAAATACAAGCATGATGATGATAACAGTAAATGATTGACTGTGGAAAGTTCACCAAACAAAACTGCATCAAAGCGCCCAAAACCAGACGCCTCTGTGGAAATTGGGCTTTTGTTAATGTGGCAATGGCACAGGCAGCCAAGATAGCACTGATGCTAATTTTGCTAAAGAGACTTTTTACGTGTTTGTTCATAATAACATGCAGGCCACGGAATGCACTGCAACATAAAGCAACACAGAAAGTCATTTTTGCATAACTAAGCCTAGACGTACAACATAGAGTCTATAAACAGTTCCTATTTCTCTATGACTTCCCAAATAAATCCCTCCAGAAGCTGCAGCTCCTTCAGAACTCTGCTCACCGTCTGATCACCCGGACCCCCATGTCTCATCATATCACTCCCATTTTGCATAAACTCCACTGACTTCCGGTCGAACAAAGAATTGCTTTCAAATGACTTCCCTTCACTTTCAAGGCTCTCCACCACTTGGCTCCCCCCTACATCTCCGGCCCAAAATATGCACCCGCTCACAAAGATCCTCCCACACCTGCCAGCTCTCTACCCCTCCTGCCCGTCTCATGCCCCGCCTATGGGCTATGGGGCATTCAGTCGGTCTGCCCCCCACCTCTGGAATTCCCTCCCTATCCATCTCCGTACCCTGGACTCATTCTCTCACTTCAAAAATCACATTTCTATTTGGACAATCTTCTTGCATTGTCCCATAGTTCCTTGGTTTTATACCTGTTCTAGTTAATCTTCTGTATTTTACTTTTGTCTTAATGTTTTTATGTGGTCTTGGGTTGAACACTTTGGGTATTCTGATAGGTGCTTTTAAATAAAATGTATTATTATTATTATTATTATTATTATTATTATTTCATCAGAAGAAATAAATGAATTCATTTCAAACCTATGCTGCAAAATTTCAAATCATTTTTTATATAGGCTATTATTAATTTATTCATCCAAACCAAATACGCTTTTTAAAATTATTGTTTTCATCTTAAATATGTCCATTAAGCCTTAGGCCCAGTCTCACATCCTGACTTAATGTAAACATCTCATATTTCTGCTTCGTCATTCATTACTAGAGAAATATTTGCTGTAATGCTACCACAGCGAATATTATTTCATTGAAGCAGCAAAACCAAAAACAGCCTGTGATAAAAATTTTACAGTATAGAGAAAATGACTAATATTGTTGTAATACATTAGAAAGTGTATTTGAACTTTTGCCACATCCCAGGATACAATTACAAACAACAAGTTGGTGTTGGATGATCAGAGCTGTAATGTATAAATAAACACACATCGACTGGGCTCAGTAATTACCCCCGAGAGGGTGCACTTTCAGTAAGATGTGGACCTTTGACCGAACATAACCTATGGCTAGTAACCAAGCAGATCGACTTCACACTTGACAAACAGGCAGCGGCTGATTACAGCTTGCAGCTGTGGGTGTGTGTTTCACTGTAATAACAGAAAAATGCCCCAAGTGAGCATAAGGGGCTGAAGCAAAAAACGCACACACACACACACATGCACGCACATATTTTGATTTAGAAAAATACAACCAGCTAAATGGATAAACCCTCTAATCTTATTGGAATGCTTTGGAAATCACTTTGAACATGATGTTGACTCTATGATGGGAAAAGCACTTTGATAGTGTCATAAGCAACCACTTAGCAAGACAACCAATCACAGCAAAGCATAACGTTCCCTCCTTTTATCCGAGACACCAGCCTTTATACAAGCTCAAAACAGCTTCTTGTCAAAATTTTGAAACCGTTCTTGTATAAAATGTCTTATAACAACGGTCCCCAGCTATACAGACATAGGATGGATTGTTTCTTGTGAAGAACACACAGAGATATTATAGGTATGATGACTATATGCATCTCTTTATGTGTCCATGTTTATGTTGGACTACTGATTGAATCATCTTTGACATACGTTACCGGTCAAAACTTTGCAAACATTTGGGCCCATTCATAATGGATGTGTATGCAAAAGGTATCCCTTGATGTTAGGATAAGCCAGAATGAACAAGCAAATGCAGCCTTATAATGATGTGACAGAGATGTTGTAAAGATGCAAGAGAGGTTGTGGAGGAGTGAGCACAATTTCACCTTTATAGCAGAATTTCCACCAAGGTTAGATCGTCTTTGTCTCAGTTTGGTTTTCTCTTGCCCTTTTATGAATTTGTTGCACTAAAACAACAAATGTAATTAGCTAGAAACGGATTAGGATTTGGCTGAAAATACATACATACATAACATCGATGCTGTGTGTTAGAAAAAAAAAACTGTTTAGAAGAGTGTCAGAAGTACTGATACATATACATAGTGGTAAAGGTGGACATAAAAATGAGCTAATGTGGGAAGCACGGGTGTGAATGAACAGTGGCTAAAATTCATCCAGACATAAACGTGTTCAGCTGTGAGTGGATCCAGTGGCCTTAACAGCAGTGATGACCACACTAGAAGTAACTGCTGTACTACTGGTGCCTTTTAAGGCATCACTTCTCCCTGAAAGTGCTCAAGCATCACAAGCAAACGCTGCAGGTTTAAAGCAGGGGCTTCTGCTCAAACTACTGTCAGACCACTGACATCTCTGTTACAGTGCTGCAGCTGCCCAATTTCAACAGATGAGTGAGCAGTAGGTGGAGAGCAGAACGTGTTTCTACACTAAAACTATGTTGAATGGTGGATTATTGACTGAGGTCAACATGGAGACTAAATCAGATGCTGACTCGCCGAGGAAGGGCCACATAAATATCCAATGATGTTTCGCGTCATCATATATTATTTATATGATTTAACAGACAATTTATCGGATAATTTATCTTATTTATCAAATATAATTTATATATATTATTTATATATGTGCGTTATTTTAATACTGAATCATGGCGACCCCCAATAGCAGTGTGTTTCGTTTGAACGGTGTATAATGCAACAAGTAACCACAACACTTTCCGTCCACGACGAGAGCAATGTTTACATATTGCCATGACCTGCTAACGTTGCTCTCTAGCTTTCATATTGCCTGCTCATGTACCCGGTATTTCACATCCCTAATAAAGCAGAATAACAGCGACAAGACAATATTGCTACGAGTAACGTTATTAAGGTTCGTTCCGAACATTAGCGAACTACTGTATCTAGCCTACCTGCTAGTAACCGTTAGCTATGTTTGTTCCGAACGTTAGCGAACTAGCTAGCAGCTGCTTACAACTTGAATGATTTAGGGGTAGGGCTAGGGGGTGTATTGGGACAGAGCCATAGCGAAGGTTACGAAGGCCCAACCCCTTGTGGCTTCATTTCTAGAGCTAGTGATAGTGAGTAAGGGCTAGGGATAGTGAGCTAGGGCTAGTGGTTGTGCGTAGGGGGAATATTGGGATTCAGCCTACAACATGTTTTCCTGTCAGCTGAGTCCTGGGAGGAGGAAAAACAAAAAGTACTTCTAAAAGTATTGTGTTATTTCAACATTTCTAATTTGCCAAAGTAAAAGTGCAATATTTGTTTGTTTGTTAATAGAAGTGAAGTATTGTGGGAAGTTATGCTCCCCCAACATCACTATCCCTCCTGAGCTTAAATGTACTTATTTACATTCATTTTCAACATTTTACTGTCCTGATTTCATAGAACTTATTTTAGATTAGTAATACTATAGGTTTAAAATTAAGTTATAGCTACTAGATAGATACTATTAAAACCAATGTTACATTTTACAGTGTAGATATAAGTGTTTTATTCTAAGAGAATAAAAACAAGTTATTTTAGTAAGGGGATACGAATAGAAACAGTTTATAATGTTTAATTTTGTTACTGGTCCTTTAAGAATAATAAGTGGCCGTCTGACAGAGTGTTACATAAAAGAGTGAGACTGCGTCAAAAGTGATCTTTGGTCCACTTTTAAATGAAACCTTTTGGTTATTTAAGTTCAAGGCTGATAGGGAAAGCTGATTTGTGAAAGATTATCCATGCAATATGGATGATCTTGCACTATTAGTCTACTGGATATATCTAAAAATCTCTGTTAACAGAAACATGGGAACATCAAGATTTTTCTCTTCTCTTGACTTCTACAACATATTTGGTAAGCTTTGCTAGTATGGAATTGTGCCCATTTTATTATTTTTAAGTAATTTTAGGAAGAAAGAGCACAAAATCCTGTAGGCATGTGTTTATTTATTCATCTAAAAATGTTTGAAAATTAGGTTTTTTGTCTTTCTGTTTCAGCAAATTTTGAAATTTTCCACAGGTGGAAATAAGACGGTTCCCTGAAACAAAACAGCTGCTGCCCAGGTTAATATTTGATATCTTCGGGTCAATTTCTTAAGCTTACCTTTTTAGAAATTGGGAATTAGAATGGAAGTGGTGACTCTTTAGAGCAGTCACCCATTGACTTATGTTACATTCATGTGGCACTCAGACTCCACACGTGTAATTTAACAGTTGCCTGCTTTACAGCATAATGAGCTGCGCTACTGGAATATCAAATCCACACAAATTAGCAAGACATGGAATATAATAATTGGATATATAAATACTCTTTGCACTAAAAATAGCATCCTTGATCATTCTCTAAATATACTGTACTGTGCTTCCATAAGACACAATACTAATGTATTTTAAGTATTAATAGATTTTATTTTTGATTAAAAACTGTAAAACATAAAAAGACCAGCTACTTTTTTCTACGAAAACAACACATGCAGCTTTAATTTAGACTTTACTGGACTGCCCACCTTCAATTACACATTCATTACCTCTATCACTGATAACTTATTGATAATGAGTGGGAAAGATATACTTCACAGCAAATCAACATAACTGAAATACACTTTAAATAAGTAGGATTTTTCTTTAATAATCAGAGGATGATGGTAAAAATATATTCTTTTGAGCCAGATGCACAAAACGCGCCGTGGGAAGACATTAGTCCCACCTGATTGGCTAATCATTAAAAAGTACATTTTCCAAGGGATGCCAACCTGGCCTGTCCTCCTTACCAATGTGATATGGGTTAAATTAGTGCATCACCACAAGTGGCCGATGTTTCAATTGGCAAAGAGAGAAACAGTTAAGCAGAATCCTATTCACTTTTATATTAAGTATTTCAGAACAATGACAGCCACAACCATGAAATTAATACAATAATGGACATGAATAAATAGAGGAGCCCTGGCTTCTCTTGGCTTCTGGGAGAAAACACCACTGCCAATTTTGTTAATTAAAATCACAATAGCTTTATTGTCACTGTACAACCCTGAAAAGGGAGAGTTCAGATTGAATGCGCCAGTTCCTGATGCCATAAACTGTTGTCCAATGTTTCCTCGTTCTTACAACATCTGACTGATTTCCAGGCATTAGCTTTTATGGTGTTGTAACTCTGACAGTGCTGACTATCAGACATTTTGTTTTCCCACAAAAAGCAGGCTAATGCTAGGGAGGCATACAACTACAAGTCTTGATTTGCAGAATTTAACTTAATGTTGGAATCAGACCATTGACATATCCGCAATACATCATGGGTTTTGAGTGCATTTACAGCATTTGTGTATTTTATAATCTTTTTTCCCCATAGAAGATAAACTTTGTGAAGCTGAAACTCCACTCCTTTCTACTCATCCCTTTACCCTATTTCTGTACTGATTACTCTTCTGAAACACATCTGTCAGCATATGCAGTCAACGGGAGCCCTCCTTTGATCAAGTGTCACGCCGGATAGTACTTGCTGCTTTATGAAAATGGAAAGAAAATTCAATTATCATTCCCTTTGTTGTTGCATATTAATTATGGCATGAAGTGGAAGCAGCAATGGATGGTGTGACGATGGATTTAAATAGATTACAGGGCAACCGTATTAAGTGTGTTAAGTGAGGGTGTTTGCATGCTTGTTAAGTGTTGGTTTCATATTTGTTTAACTAAATTGTGAATGGAGTGGTGAAACCTAATAGTGATAAATGACTGCGGAGGCCAGTGAGATTTTTAATGACTAGCTTTTCTGTATGAGGAGACTACAAAGGAACTGCAGTGCATTTTTAGCATGGCAACTATAATATTATTGGGTGTGAAAATTCAACATTAAACATGCAAATTTGATAATCAGATCCTTTAAAAACAGTGAGTTTTAACTCACACACACACATAAATGGGTAAAGTAGAAAATTGCTGTCTGATTTCTCAGTCATGAACGTACTTCTCTTTGTTGGGCAGGTTTTTCTCCTGGACTGACACTATGTAAGAAAAGCATTTTAGATCAGCACTGCAACAGCACAGCAATAATAGCATTTTTGCCTGCTAAAATTGTTGTGGAACAACTGTTTTACTGGACTATTTCAATGGACCCATGCTGGTGTAAAGGATTGCTTTTGTTCTAGTCACATCTGCTATTGAAGTACAATGGTGCTTCAAAGAGAAAATGCACTGGCAGCTTATAAGAAGTAAGTAACTGGATGTACAGGCATGATTCTAGAATGGTAAAGTGTACATCACTCAAATAACATAAAAAATCTTAGCTTTTTAATGGTGTATAACATGTACTGTAGGTGTGTGGATGGAAGACTAGGGCTGATTTATGAAGGCTTAGCGGGTACTAAAACAGGTGCAAAGTGCTTTGCCCATGCTAAAATTGTACGCAGCTGATCTATCAAAGCCGCAAACTGAGGATTCCACCTGATGTCCACCAAGGGCCTCAACAGCCTGCTGTTGCAGGACAGAAGACGTGCATCACTCTGATTCAAAATGCTTCTTCCTGAAAGGTAAGGGTAAAGCATTTTTCATCTTTTAAATCAGTAAAGAACAGCAAACATGATTTAACACAAGTTAATTTTTTTACAATTTTTCTCTTGCACAGATTACGCACAGTGCGCACCCTTCCTTCAGCCTGTGTCTCAACTGTGCTGCTCTCCATCCCCTGTCCGAGTCCTGGCTGCTGCATTGTGGAGCCACTGGCATCGAGTGTGCACCGCACTGGCACAAGTATCTTTCCTCAGTGCCTCACAAGATACTGCGCATCTACTAGGTAACCGCTGCGACTGCTTTTGAGGCTCTATTCCTGGTGGTTTTGCCTGGCCCTGATGTGAGGAATGGGGTGGCAACTGAACCCCTGGAAAGAAATCTACACAGATATTTGTTTAAATTGTAAAAATCACACCTGGAGTTTGAAAGATGTGCAAAAAGGTGACATGTTAATTTTTATTTAGACAATAAAAACCTTTATTGACATAATGAAAAATAGTTTAATTATGTGCCAATACCTTGCTCTGCAACCGGCTCAAGCGTTTCATACTCCGACACACCAGCTATCTGCTCCTTCCAGAAGGTAAGCTGGACCTGTTGTTCAACAACCTGGCTAGCACGACTTCAGTGTGAGATTTGGT
This sequence comes from Craterocephalus amniculus, assembly GCA_036024015.1. Lineage (NCBI taxonomy): Eukaryota > Metazoa > Chordata > Actinopteri > Atheriniformes > Atherinidae > Craterocephalus > Craterocephalus amniculus. The sequence continues at coordinate 21,035 of JAVQJG010081362.1, read as the reverse complement.
CTGGCCAAGAGCTTTAGGACAACCGTTTCTCAGACAGCCAGCGGGGCTAACTGGTAGATCAGACTCTTACCAAAGCCGGTCGGGAGCAAGGCAAAAACGTCTTGTCACAAAGTTGACATTTATAGCAGTACCATAGCCTCCACCACATCCAGGCTTGTTGCTTCCATATCTCCCTCTACAGCCTTGTTTCCTCTTCCTCAGCTTCATAACAAAGTAAACCAACCCAGCTGCAGCCTAATTTGTTAATTTTTTAACAATATGTCTGCAAATAGTTTGTTGTTGTTCTTGTAGTAACATCTTTAACGTAACGAAGAATGCTTCTGTTCTAAAGCTATAATAAAGATTTATACTTCTGACAAGTCAGAACTAGTAAGTACAAAAGTACATTCTCAGCCTACGTTGAATTGAAAAAAGTAGGTATTTTGCTGTTGTGGGTGACATTTCTTAGAGACAAGAATATTTGATTAAAATGGGGAGAATCGACAACAAGGATGTTGGCAGGATATATCATTGTGAGTTAATCCCTAATCTGGAGCTGAGTGGTGGTGAGAGCAGTGTAGATGCTGCAGAGTTAATGAGCATGATGGAGAGGAACTGCATGACGACAGCTGCACTCACACTCATCCAACACAGACACACACGGAGGAAAAAGGGAAGTAGGTCAGGAGGGCAAACACCTGAAAATGGACTTATAACATCTATCTCTGAGTCATCAAATAAGGAGCCCAAATTTAAACGTTCTTGTCTTTCTTATTTTCCATCAGAAAGCATAGAGATGAAACCATCCACTGTCCTAATCATGTCTCTAGCCCTCTTGTAGGACCTGTCCTGAACAAGTCTTGGGTCTTCAGTCTTACTTTAGTCATGCTCTCCAATTTTCAGAATACTGTCTACAGAAAAAAGCGATGTCCTTAAGATGCTAGCAAATGTCTGACACAGGACCTGAGAGGTGCATAATATAAGCTTTCTTTATTCACCAAATTCTTTTTACAAATGGTCTCCATGGGAGGGTGGCTGTCAAGAAGCCATTTTTAAGGAAACAAAATGCATACAAAAGGCGAGACAAAATGAGACAAGTACTGACCTAAAATCATTGACAAGGTATAGGAGTGATTCTCTCCAGAGCCCACATCTCAACATTACTGAAGCAGTGTGTGGGATAATCTTTATAGATAATGGAAGAACAAGGAGCCGTCATTGAGAGAAGAAGAGCTTTGGAAAGTCTTTTAAGAAGCCTGAGAACTATTCATGAGAAACACTTAATGAGGCTACTAAAAAGCTTGTCTAAAGGGGATATTCACAGCAGGATAATTGGTTCAATTGGGCGGGGATTTCCGAAGAATTTCACATCCCTTGGTTTGGTGTGGTTTGGTTTGCATTCAAACTGCACTTAATTAAAATGGACCAAACTAGGGCTGTCCCGATCCGATACCAGTATCGGGTATCGGTGCCGATACCAACAAAAAAACCCGGATTGGAAAGTATCGGCTTGCATTGAAATATGCCGATACTGTTGCCGATACCAGGTGATTAACATTTTCTATCCAGCCCTTTTACCTCAGCACCCTTTACGAGATCGCCCTAGTACATTTTCTACAGGGTTTACTCAGGTTGATTTTTCTTAAAACAGAGATGTGAAATGTTCTGTGTGTTACACAGTGTCTTTAAATTTATTCTAAATTAAGTCATTGGTAAATAATTAATGACTCAATTTTTCTCACACCTTCTGTTGTGGACTTTGAGTTACACCTTAAGGTTTTGAGGTAAGGTTTGACACAATATTTTGCTCATAACAAAATGTTAGTATTGGTATCGGGTATTGGCCAATACTCAACCCTCTGTATCGGTATCGGAAGTGAAAAAGTGGTATCGGGACAGCCCTAGTTCAAGCTCTGATTTGTTCACTCTAGGACATCTGCCAGGACCGTGCTTGAGGAGGAGATTGACTTTTAACCTCCTTTTTTTTTTAATTCAAACCCTCATCTCACGTATTTGAAAGGCTTTCTGGGCCTCTGTTATGTCCATTAATATATGCTTAGAAAAAAAAAGAAGGAAATCTGATTACTCTAATCTTGGATATGTGAATTGGGATTTAGTGCTGGCAAATATCAGTGCTCACAATGAACGTGTTGCTGCACTGGAAGAAAAAAGGACAGGAAATCTGACAAAAGCCAAGAAGTGTGTTTAACATAAATTCTTCTCTTATCTTTAGATTTTTTAGATGTCATTCATCTTATTCAAGTGCTGTGTCTTCTGATGCAATGCCTGCTTTTTGACCTTTTGCTACTGGAATCTCTGCCATAGCACAAAGAAATAAGCCCACTGCAATCTTCCATGCAATATGGCTTTCCTGATGTGCAGTAAAAAATGCTTCCTGCAGAAAATGACAGCACTTTGTGTATGCTCTGGTTTGTATATTTTTGCGGGGATTTGCTGTGTGCAGCAGATCATGGCTGATAGTGGATAATAGAACGGTTTGGATGGTCTAATCATTAAAGCTGACTTAACCTTAATATCATGATACGGGTTTTGCAGGGATAATCTTATGCGTCTCATCAGTACATGTAATGCTGCTGTAGTAAAACAGTGCGTATGTGTGTGTGTGTGTGTGTGCGCATACATTTATGCTATTTGCATATATCTCACATTTTTTGATGTAGCGTTAAATACTTCCATGCATCATCTTTTGAATATTGATGCACTGTAAGTGTTAAAGCTAACACCAGGGAAGTCACAAGTGATGTTGGCAGCTCATTTTTTAAAATTATAATCAACTAGTTTTCATCCACGTGTCAGGCGTTTGGAGGTGTGCCACTCTGGTGAGCTCAAACGAGGTCAAGGGTAGCATTGAATTAGCTCCTCAAAGTGAACCTGGCCAGCTGTTTGGTGCGCTGCAATAAAAGAGTGAATGGAGAACAGTTGTGCAAAAACATTCAAACACTGCCGCTATGGTTCTTGCACAGGCTGGAGTGAAAACGTCCCTCCTTTTCTGATGGCAATTACCATCAGACCTTGCAAGAATACACGCCGGATTTAGAGCACATTTGCAGACATGTAGACGGTACAATACATACTCCCTATGCACACACATTCGTCCTCCGAAAGCCCCAAGCAGTGTGTGCTTCATCGCTCTCCCCTTGTTTCTCTGTGGGAGTGATTTGTCGGTAAGGTGGGGAGTCAACACTTCAGTGAGCAAACAACAACAGACTGCACCAAAATACATTTTGTGGTTCTCACCGCCTTAGTGTTTGGTTGATCACACCCGGTGTGAGTTCGGCTGACTGGAGATTGAGCAACTTGCACTGTGCCACTTGATGACAACTTAAAACCCACAGGGCCATAAGGACTGTGCATACAGATGAGAAAGCCATGGTGCATCCATCTGTTGTTTTTCTTACACAGATAAAACACTCCTAGCCTATTATTCCTGTAAAAGGGTGAATCACCGAGAAGGTTTTGCAACACGCGCGAATCCTCGAGCCATCCACTTTCTCTTTGGCTGACGTGTTTATTTTATTTTTTTTCTGACAGAATTTGGAAAGCGTCTGGGAATCGGAGCAGCAGGACTCGCGGTCTTGGGGGAAGAGTGGCGCAGTGGAGGGAACTGTGCCATAACGGAAGCACCCAATCAGGGCACTTGCCAACAAAAGACTAAGTACTGAGTTCATCTGGGACCTTCAGCAGCGGGCGGTGAGAGAAAGAGGCCATGTGGACCGCACGCCTGCTAGTCCTTGCCAGCCTCTTTGCACCAGCCGCACTGGGTGAGTCTGCCTCATTTCTTCGAGCCTTTGTTTTTGTCTCTGTTTAGGCATAAAACTTTGTCTCTACACTTTTGTGATTGTTGTGCTTTAAAAGCGTCACCTGAATTTGACTTTGCTATTTCGATTCTGTCAATCGGCTGTGATTAAAGTTCTCTGTCTTTGTCTCACCAAATTGTCAACTTCCTGAGCAGTCATTGCTCTTCCCACTGCTTTTATTTATTTTCTTTCTTTGTTTTTTATTCTCTAATGTGTTTTTAAATCTGTCTATTTCCTGGTCCCGTGGCAAAAGAAATGAACATGAATCTCTAAGACTTTGTGGCTGCTGCAAGAGATTTTTTTTAAAAAAAAAAAGCTAATTTTGCATCATTTAATAATTTTGAATTTCAGGATTAATTGGGAAGGCCTCTCTTTTCCCATTTCCCACAGCTGTGTAAGTGGTAACGGCTGTAGTTTTGAAGTGTTTCGTTTTGGTTCTGTGTGGATTGTTTCAGGGAGAAGTAAATGAAGTCATTTAAATTCAGATTAAAAGAAGTCAATGGTGTTGGTCTGAGGGGTTTTTGGGTGAAGGTTTAGATGTGGCGAGATCTTAGACCGGGGCAATGGCCCATAAAAATGTTAATTTGATATGGCTAAAACCATTAATGGGAGATTTCAAGCTAATTGAATTGTTTTTAGGCTGCGATATCTCTAGAGTGTGGCGGCGAGTGAGTGTACCAGGCACTGCTAATTTTAGTGCACTTTTCTAGCATCACAAGTTTTTCATTAATGCCCAATAGCAAGATATGCATCTCTCCTTAGAGATTGTTGTTAAGCACAAATTGAAACAATAGGGGGGGTTTCATTCAAATGAATCACTGAGACAGTTGTCCTTGATGCGTGCATTTTAAAAGTCCGGGTGAAACGAATGCTCATTTTTTCAAAGAAATTTATTTCACTTTCATTCATTAAGCTGCCGTGAACTTTACTGTGAGTAATGTGGGAAGAACCGTGCTGTCTGTGAGTAAGAGCTGTTGATGACAGCAGTTAGTGAATGTCTTGTGGGAAACGGCGCTTCTGCTGGCAAGCTATGCTAACTAGCTTTTATTTTCCTGTGTGAGCCCAGCCTTACTCATGTAACAGTCAAGGGGTCAGCCTACTCATCCAGAGGTGACCGCTTGACTGCAATTTTTTTTTCTAAATATCCCAGGGAAAGAGAGACAACATGAACTATAACTACTGACTAATAGTAGCAGGTTTATGCAAAAACCTGAAGCAATTTATTTCTACAAATATATTATTTTAGCAAATAACAAATTAAATGTTACTGTATAAGAGATATTTAATTGTTTTTCCCACATTTTCATCAGAAATAAGCCTCATGTAGCACTACCACAAGCTAATAATCTGGACAGTTTTGTTTGTCTTATTGTACTCTTTTTTGCATAAATATGAATGTTAACCATTTTCCTACAGTAAACAACATTCTATGGAAAACAGCATCCTAGCTTAGACTTTCTGGTGAAACAAAAACTTTGTAGTTCAGGTTTATTGCTATAAACAACATGTTCTTAGCATATTTCGCATATTCTTGGACAAAGCACTTGTTTTAGATGCACTATGTTGCATGTTAATAAATAAGGAGAAGTGTTTTTTTCAGGCTATATATGAAAGTGTATGAAAGTGAAAAACTGTTATGGACCCTAACTTGAATAAAATGTGGTTGCCTGGCAGGAGTCACCTACCAATTCTGCACAATGACTCGTCAATTTTAAGCTGGGTGCGTTGGAGCAGGGATACATTGAAAATCTGCAGGCTTGTATCCCTTGAAGGACTGAGTCGAGTAGCCCTGCCCTATAGGTTGTACACACTGTTGATGTTGAAATTAAAACTTCTTTTTCTTGTTTTATATTCTTATGAAAATAGCTTTGTTTCTCAGTTGTGGTGTTCTGTCAGCAGCTTTCCAGACATCTCGCTTCTAATGGGGAAATTGGAAAAGTTGTTCTGCCCCCAGGGAGTTCCTTCTCTTTATTTACTTTTCTAGCCATTGCAGTTCTGTCAGTTGTTACTGGCAACAAGGCCTAGTAACTGTACTGTATCCAGATTTTTTTTAATTAAATTTTTGTTTATTTTTGTACTACATTCAATAAAAATACTGTCTCACATATCACTCTACTGCACTCATGGAATTCTCAAAAGAATGAAGACCATAAAACTGAATCTGAAAGCATTAATTTTCTAATTTAGTCTAGTTTTGGAATGCAAATGGAAGTTTAACAAAAAAAATGCCCTGTTAATTTACAGAAATGACTGCATAAAATGGACATTCTCAGAAATTCCTCATTTTTATTTGTCTAAAATGTAATTGGCAAGCGCTTAAACCAAGTTAAAAAAACTGATAAACAGATAAAAAACATCTGTTTGAGTTTTTTTCAGCAGTCATTTTAATAGTTAACTAAGTTGATTAATTTCTTTCTCATTTTGTTAGTAGTAAAAAAGTAACATATTTCCCATCTTGGCATTTATTTCAATTTTCAAGATGAAATTTAAGATGAATGTATCATAAGCACAAAACTGCAAAAATAGGTCTATTTCTGTGTATTGAGGTAGCTCAAATTCAGGCACTTCCATTCAAAAGCAGTCATAGCCTGGATGAGGTCAGTCACTGTATAGCTCTGTTGACCTTGTTATCAGATTAGCAATATTATAAAATATACCTAGTCTTCCAGTACATAAGCACCTCTGTCTAAATTGATCTTTTTACTGTAATCTCAGAGATTATTTTAGCATTTAGTGGACACATTTGTTTAGGAACATGAAATCAGAATCCACTAGTACAAAACATTCAACCATGTCTTTTTTAGAAACATGCTTATTGATATAAACAGTGGCTGAATAGTCAACAAGCCAAAGCAAGTTTATACAGCCAATAAACTTTGAATTGTTCATAACAGGTGCCACCTGCAACAAGGTGACACCTGTCAGCTGTTTACATCCTGTAACTTTCAGTCGATCTAAAGCCAAAAACAGGTTTAAGGCCTTGTTACAATCAATGATGTATACTAGCAGTTGAACTTTCTTAGCTTTTATACTTTCGTGACAAGTTTATATCCATAAGATATGAGAAGATGGTGGTGCGGAAACACACATCTAAAAAGCTGTTTGAACCATTTAGAAAATGTTCTTTTCTAAGGCATAAACAAATTAAAACATGAGAAATCAAATCTAAATCCCAGGAATTAATCACTGTGCTTCTTTGATTATTCAACACTCATCTATCCCATGGGTGCTGAAGACATCAAGCTCACAAACCACTGACTTGCTATGGTTCCTGGGATGTAATTAATGCCTTAAAGAAACCACATATGAATATTTTGGACCAGATTAAGCGGTTGGCACATTGTAAATAATTTGACGTCTTTATTAAGAAAAGCGATTTAACACCCGATCCACTTTCTGACACTATAAACAGAAAGGCCAGATGTTCCCACAGAGGTGTTTTGCAGCTGGGGAAGCTTTAGTGGGAGTATTCACCACAATGCCATTGTGCATGACTTACCCAGAGAGTGTTGGAAACGCGTACTCTGGGGTATGCTGGCCTACTTTGTTATCTATAGTTCCTTTTGGCTGTGTACCATCAGACATACACACACAGAATATGACATGTCAGACTAGATGCCAGAGCTGTTTCACACACATGCCATGATTCACTTTTATTTATAATAACACACATAAAGAAAAATTGCCCACATATGCACATATTATTTGAGCTAAAATACTGCAGCTGAGGTTGAACAGCAATCTTTATTTATATGTCAGCAAATAAACATCCCTTTGATACAAAACAAGGAATGCTTCTGAACACGTGTCACAGCAGCACAATAAGAAATAGTCAAAAGAATTCGGCTTAGGGAGCGATAAGGATTTGCTAGGCTCTGTGTGGGTAGTTATATTCGAGTTAGTTTGCCTGTGCTTGTGTGTATGTGCGGTGACATAGTCCTGCAAGATTAATAAAAAGTTCCATCACAGATGCCATCACTGAGTCGAAAAAACAAGTAAAACGCACTTCGGTCATTGTTTTGGAAAAGGAGAATAACAAAAGCAATGCCCCGAACAACGGCCATGCCTGAGAAGCACATTAATCATGTGCTTCTGTGCATGCAAAATGCTCCAGGAAGGATTTTGTATTTATTCCACTTAATACCACCCTACGGAATCAGAGATGTAGCCGCTATAATGGATGATGGCTCAAGAAGGAAACCAAGAGACGGAAGCGTGAAGTCTGATGTGCATTTTTCATGGTCAGATACAAGTGCATACATCAAGCCTGGAAGCAGGTATCATCCGGTTCATGGGGAGGGGGCTGTTGAAGAAGGATGGATGAGACAGAGACGCAGATGTGTGCATGACACATCTGTTCATTATAGAGAGCATTAATATGTTTTTGCCACTCGCAGAACAAAAGCAGGTATATAGCAGTTGTATAAGGCTGAGAAAGGCAGACGGTGAAACGTCCATCTTGTTTGTTGAAATGACTTTGTGTTATTTTGCAGACCTTACACAAAGCTGAATCCAAGGCACATGCACCTTACCGACTCTACCTTACACTGAGGTATTGGCACTGATATGCCAAGGTTAGCCGCATGTAACTAAACAAAAGCATTAAACTCTAACGTCAGTCTCAGTGTTCCTGTACCCGATTCACTTAATTAATCTCCCTGTGCCAGGGCACAGACTTCATCCGCCAAGCATCCCTTGGATTTACCTAATTTGCTTAATTAATTAAACAAATGATTTATTTAGCCTCATATTTCAAAGCTGCTGAAAGTTCTTTTTTAGAGTGTACCGAAGCATGTGTTGTTGTGTTGTGACTGCGAATCCCTCTTGAAGTGTTGCAAACAAGTTAGCTTTGGAATGGATGGATGTCAATCATTCATTTGCAACAGCGTAATGTACAGGCACTTCAGGGCATGTGTGTTTTTTATACATGCATTAGAGCAGGACATTAAATATAGAGAATAACTCTCAACTCTGTCTGTGTTGTTATTAAGTTCAAATGAGGACATGATTACACTTGCTCTCTTTCAGTTTAATAAAAATAAACACAATAAATCTACGGCTAAATCTTTGAAAACAAGACAACAGGTGCTGTAAATTTTCATAGTTGGAGGACTTAAATCATAAAAGTGGGCCAAAACATTATCTGACATTTTGAACCATGCTGTATATTCAACCTAAGGTGAATATTTCTACACTCATGTGTGATTCTATTTTTCGTCTTTTCATAAACTGACTCACAAAATGTGCAGGATGACATAATATGTTCTCAGCAAATGATGTAATTTCTTAAATATAAGGTATGAAGTATGGCTTCAAAGCATGCAAAATCCCTTGCAAAGGAGCTATAAATGAAGAATAAACTGCATATATAAATGCATATATAACTGCTTGACATTGTGGTGTAAACTTCGAAAAAACACTTTCAAAATCTATAAATTACTCAAATTGCCTGGAGAGGTGTTTATGGTTTTTTCATGGCTGGACACATTTCATCCCTGCACTTGACTTATCTGATCAACTCTGATTTGAAAATGTGACTCTAATCTGACGATAAACATACAGTGAAAGAGGGATAATTAGGTGAGTAGAAGAGGGGAGATGCCTCCCCCTTTAAGCCTAAACAACCTCTCCATTCCCTCAAACACATCTCCTACTGATGAGGAATCAAGGGTAAAACATTTAACCCTTTTAACTCTGTTCCAGTTCTTTAGGCCTCTGATAGAAAATTGCATACCCATTATGAAGTCAGAATACATCTGCAACTACAAGGTCTACTTGAAGACTTTCTGGGTCAGAGTAAGGGGAAATGAGATTTGTTCAGATGTGATGTAATTGATGATATCAATGGTGAGAATCTCCTTCTGCTGAAGAACATATGCAGATATCCCATAGCTATGTTAAAAGTTGGAAGCTTGCGTGAAAAACCACAAAAAAACCAAAATGCTCTCAGGATAAAGATGAATTTCCATTTGTAATGATTAAGCTGTAGCCTTTTTTTTCAAATCCTTAAAAAATGTGTGAACATTATTTTTGTAAAGGCCAACTCTGATAAAGTGAAGCAATAGGAAATTAGAGGAACTTTTGTACGTTCGAGGTCTCCAAAAATACCATTTTGGCAGAGTTTGGCATAATTTGTTGTAAAAGTAATCCAATTGCTGGACATGACAATTTAAAAGGTTACATTAAGTTTTTTTTCTCTCTCTCTCTCTCTTTCTCTATAAGTCTCTCTTTAGATCAAATAGTAGACAGTTATTGTCAGATAAATAAAATAATTTTATTACCTGGCTTAAACTTTAAAGCTTGACTACTCTTCAAAGGATTTTTATGATATTTTAAAAAAGACCCTTGGTTTTTTCTCCTTATTTCCAAGAAATGGATTATTTTTTCCCCATAAGCTACATAAGGCTTCCTGAAAATAGATAATAATGTTCCAGGTGTACAGAAATGACTTCGTTCTTATACCTACCCTAAGGGTGGTCTCCACATCTGTCATTTGCCAGTTAGCTTGCTTTTAAAACTTCAATGAAAATACTTATTTACTGTTTTTTATTTAGCAGTTGTGGATATTGTGTCATTACTATGACATGGAATACTATTTTTTTACTATTTTTTTCTTTTAAATAAAGAATTGATATACTGCGGTCAAAAGAAAAATATTCTTTTGCCTTCCATTTTAATTCTCGATCCATTGCTGTAGAAGTTGTGTGGCATTTGGCATGGGGCTCAAAATCCCATTCTCATTTTATGTCCCTCTGTAATGAGTAGAAAATCAATACCTGCTTGATATGAGGAATAAAACAATGGCCTTTGCTGCTCACGGCATCCATAGCCACTGGTTGACAAAGCCAAATTGCTGTCAGACATCGCAACCAACGAGGAATGAATGACAGTAAGATTAAGAACGCTGGGATGGGGTTAAATACCCCTGCATGTTTTATAGGTGTCCCTTCTGCCACCTGTGTATATCTTCCAAATAAATGAATCAAAGTCGCCGCCGATACAAAGGCGTAATTTGGTAATCGCTGAATGATGTCGTTTAAACTGGACCCGCAGCTGGCCGAATGTTTAATGAGGACAGATATCGACAGCAAGGTCAAGTGGCAATGGATGTTGGTTTACATTAAACTGCATAATGTGCGTGCGTGCATGTGAGTGTTTGTAGTGTCTGGAAGGCCGGAGAGAGAAATGCTAAGTAACCCCGCAAACCAGCTCACAGAGCGAAAACGGTGGGCGTAAAATACCACAGGGTTTCCCACACGGTATTACAGCAGGGGTCGGCCAGTAATTTAGGGTGTGGGCGGAATGTGAGGAGCAGGAAGGGCAAACGGAAACCACGCAGAGAGACAATGCCACTACCTCTGCTTTGTTCAAATTGCAGAATTAATTACATTTTTTTCCTCCAGAGCTTTGTGGCGAGATTTATCCAAGCAAGATGGGGCTTTTTATCCCTCACCTGTAAAATATACGTTCCATCTGTGGCGCTTTTGCATTTTGATGACAAAGAAGTTACTGCGAGAGGCAGGTGATTACATGATGGGATACGAGACGTTACAATATGTGCAAATCTATCAGGTAGCAAACGCATCCTGCCCCTCCTTCCCCACTGCCTCCTCATGCACTGTCCCCGCCATGAGGTTTTCAATCATGGGTGTGAAGGCAAGCATGGTGAGACTATCCCAACCATCCACATATTGAAACCTTACTGCAACAGCACATTATTTAAAACAAGCCTCAAGACTGTACTATAGAAATGCTGTTAATTACTGAAACAAAAAATCTTCTTTTCTAATACCATCAGTTGATCTTCAGATGTTTTTTGGGGGGATTATGGTTATTTAAATCTATAGGTCTGCCTGAAAATTACCTATATACATTTCTCCCTCTTTGAAAATTCACTGTTTATCTCACAGGATTAGATGCAATACAACACATGTCACAAATCACAGGCAAGTGGATACATTTCCATTCAGCACCAACTGCCGTTTGATATTCATCTGTCTCAAAATCCAGAAGGTTTACATTTCTTTTGTTGTTATATTACTTCCTACATAGAGCATGTGTTAGTCTACTAAATATACAGCAGCAGCATACTTGGAGATACAATCGCATGCTTTGAAGATTACCAATGGCATGGCTTAAGGCAACATAGAGCGAATTTAATGAAGCATGTTCATAATTGCTAAGGTGTGAGTCATACAGATTGACATGTTATACATGTATGTATGATGCAAATAGATTCTTTTTAACAGATGCAGGAGAATTCAGAGCCGATCTAATGATCTGTTAGTTTCCCATGGTAGCAATAGTTGCTTCTTATTAATGATCTCATTTGTGACTACAACCCCTGGCAAAAATATGGAAACACCAGTCTGTTAGTTTTGGTAATGAAAATCTACGAGGTGATTCCATTCTTTTTTCCTCAGAATTGAGTGATTACATTTTTTTTTTTCCCTCAGCTTGGTCTAAAAGCGTAACTGTTACTGGCTACCACAATTTTTTTTTCATGATTTCTTTTGGTGTTTCTTAAAGGCAGAAAGTTGTAGTTTGAAGTGACTATAGTTTTTTGTCACATTTTTTGCGAGGGGTTATTCTGTATCAGTAGACATATTTAGTATGGTGGTTAGCACTGGTAGCTCACAGCGCTAAGGGCACTGGTTCGAGTCCCACCTGGGAAGGGGTTTGAACAGAGCAACCCAGCCAGGGTACTTTGCCTCTTGCCTGTGAATTGCTGAGCCAGGCTCCAGCTTCTCTGTGACCCTGAATTGGAACAACGGTGTAGAAAATAGTGATAATTTCTCATGAAACTCGTAAGATGACCTTTATATGCCTGGCTTTACCAATTGTCCACTCATCCTTGATATAGGTTTTAAAGATGAAAATGAATGAAATTTATCTTCACCTTTTTTTTATTCGTGATGATAACTTCATCATTTATGGAAATTACCAAGGCTTTTTAAACAATTTACAGCATACGTTAATGCATTTTGGAGTTCATGTATCTGATTAAAATTGTGAGATTTGCCAAGCTGACCACTTCCCTATCATATAGATTTACCTTCTCATTTGTACTTTCATGTCTTTTAAGGGGTCGTAAATCTGTATGCAATGGACAGATGTATCTTTATCGCAAAATAATCCGTCCTGTTTGAAAGTCATGGAACACTATGAAAAGAACTCTCACTCGTGTTTTTAATAATTCAAATATGGATGGGAAAGACATTACACTTCGCAGAGGAATTGCATTCATGAACTGTAGGGAAGATCAAGCAGTTGGGGAGTTAAAAGATGAAAGATATAGCTTGGGGCGAGTCCCATGTGGCCTTTAAAATCAAATCTGAAACTATAACCAACAAGTTGTGCTGCGTTGATCCAGCTATAAGGTACCTAGCTAACTATTTAGCAGTCTGTTTGTCGAGCAACCTCACTCTAGCTGAGTCTATTTCACATCAAGGAGACTATTGATCAAGTTGTTGTGTTTTTGGCATTGGTCTGTGACATTGAGACATGCAGATCTTGTTTCAATGGAGGCTCTAAGGGAGCCTGTGAATGTTGACTTCAGCTTATGCAATGTGTTGCTTAAAGGGCCACACAACAGAAAACAGTGAAGTGCTGTTCTCTTTACCCCCAGCTCAGATGCATTTGCGGTTTGTGCTGATGAAAAAAAAGGAATCAACATAATGGCTCCTTGTCACCAGGGCAAGAAGGCAGACTTGGGAATTAAAAATAAATTGGTAATATGTACAGTATAGCACGATGAGTAATTGCTCTTTGCTTTTCATTCCTGTAAGTCCCGATTTTCATCTTGCATTATGGCATTGCATGAGGTGTTTTAGTTGCTTTAGCCCTCTGGGAGCAATCTAGAACATCAGAGAAATGCAAAGGAAAGTACAGGTGCCTTCTTTTTGTTTGACGCAGAGGATGGAAGCAACAGCACCTTTATTTGACCAACAAAGGGAATAATCGAGAAACAAAAACGGGTGAAGGATTAATTAGCCGGTGTTCCTTTTGATCTCTTTTTTTCCCCTCATACAGCACACAAGCTAACGGGTGAATATTAATTTATTCATACGCAAGCAAAGATCTGATACCATTTCGCCTTGAACTAAAGTTCACTGCAGATGCAACAGGCCAATTATGGGCAGCGTGGTGTGGGACCCCTTTCCCCTTTCCCTCAGCTCTGCCACCGAATAAACCAAGTATGCACACTCACTGGTGATCCTGCATCAGAGAATCAATTGTAGGAATTGTAAAGTCTGCAATATGAGCAAAAGCGGATGGGGGATCGGATGTTACTGTGGCACAGATTAGCCCTAGAGACCTTGAGGAGACGAGGGAGGAGGATCAAACAGGGAGGCGGGCGTGTGAGGGTGGGTGGGGCGATATTAGAGATGGCCTTCAACATGGCCCAGTGGCCTACTAGAGGAATTCAATACAGCCATTGACAAAAGAAGGCATCCATTGTAGAGGAACTAGCCTCCTTTGGGAAGCTGGTCCATTTCCTTATTAATTGTGCTCTCATTAAAATAAAAGGAAGCAGAGAGAGGAATGGATAGCCTGAGAGTAATGAGAGAAGCTCAGCGTGGCCTCCTTGTTTGGAAAAATGCCAAGGTCAAGATTCCAGTTCTTTACACAGTGTGGAAAATACATAGTTTATGTTTTTTTTTCTCTCTGTCTTTTGTACCACACATACAGATAAACACTCACTGACTCCCTTTCTCTGTCCTTCCTATTTCAAACCCTCCCAAACAAAGAGACACAAATCTTTCTTAGTGGCTCCCACCAATCCTCTGCAGATGTACAGTATCAAAGCTCAAGGGTTCACAGTTTGCTCTTAGTCTCACACCGCATCTGTTAATCATGGGAGGAGTCGTCAGTTCAGCCCATGGATCACTGATATCCTGGCCAAATATACTCCTCAATGCATCATCTGACCCTCTCCTCAAAGCGTGATTCATGGGCATTACAAAGATTGTCATATTTCTGTTGCTTTGTCACTTATTGAGTAACACAAAGCGACATAAATGCTGAGATCAGACAGAAAAAGTCATGAATAGAATTTACAAACAATCAGGCACCTGGTCATTTTTGACATGCATCATTCTTAAAGATTTTCTAAGTGTATAAAGAAAACTGATGGTGAGAACACAATGGCCCTGTTTTATATATAAAATATATTTGAATAGAAAGTTGAACTAAGAAGTATACCTAAATAGCAGTAATGAATAATTTGGTTGGAAGATGGAATTTGGAGAGGTGATTGTTCTTTTTTTTATATTTGATTTTGACATTTTAAGCTGTATCTTCTGGTTTCCTGTACATTGTTTTTAGCCATATTTTTAAATTCACTGATCTTTTTTTATCAATTCATATAAAAAAATTTAAGGGACAACTGACTTATTTCCCATAGATAAATAAAAGAGGATAAATATTTCGAGGTGTGATCAAAAGTACTCTGTTATACCCACAAATAATTTTCTACATATCCTATTTCATTTAGAGCAGTGAAGATATTCTCTGGATTTAAAATGGATTTCAGGGCAAAAAAATCCCTCAATTGAAGAGAAGCTTCTGTACACTCATAGTTTATTGAGATAAATCTGATCTTAGTTTGTTGATCACCTTAATCGTCTTTATCTACATATTATCAAACAGCTGGACGAACGACAGTATATCATATTTAGCCTACTCATTACTTTTCTCCATTTAATTGAACTGACTGACTGTTAGATATAGTTTATATCCATTAAAAGTAAGTTGCATCATTATACAAGTGCTCTTTGCTGCAGGCATCGCATATCTGCCCTGTACATTCTTCTGTTTTGGATGCCTATAAGGCCAACTGATTGTGTTTATGTTTTATAAATTAGTCATTTTTTGTAGGGTTATATAATTGGGACTGCACAATAAATCAAGTTTATCATCCTCATAACTTCAACATGGGAAGTATGAATATCCTGTTTTGAATTGAATAAACACAATTTAAAGTGAATTAGGAATAATTTTGCTTTGGGGCCTGTTTCACAAATAACCAGCATGGACAGGTGTAAGAGTATAATGCAGTGTTCTTTAATACAGCTTAGGTTAAAACCACTGTATAAACTATACAGTGGAGAACAACAATTCAGATTGCATGCTTTTCCATTTTCCAAGCAGCCTGAACTAAATAAACATAATAAAAAACAATATTTACTTCATTGTATGATATAATCACTTTATCTCTCTGTTTTAGCAACAAATTATTCAATCTTTTTTCCTGAATTTAATCTCTTTATTATTCAACCATGCAAGATAGTTTTTTTTAATGCAGCAAAGATATGTCATTAAAAATCTTGTTCAAGCTAAACAGAGCAATTATATTTAAGACTATTAATTTAATTTAGTTTTTTCTGCTGTCTTTGTTTTTTCTCATTTGTCCACTCTTGAAGGGTTAGAAACTTTTGTGAATCCATTTAAATGTAAACATTTACAAAAATGCATTACAGTGCAGCTTATTGCAAGCTTATTTTTACATTCACTCTCTCTCTCCAAACAGTGAGATTTGCCTGTGTGGAGCACAACTCACTTGTCATGTGGTTAATATGTTATCACAGGATTCAAGACATAAAACTGGGATGTAGATATGGTAGTGAATATGTATTTTGTGGAGGTGGGGGTAGGGGTCAGTGCCATAACTTTTCACAGAGATCTCCCTGTGGCTGAGACCCTACAAAAGACCAACTGTGTCAAATGAGAAAAATTGCAGGTGCACATTCCCCAGTGGTGCACTCCCGCTCGCCTCCCGCTCTCCACACACATATTAACACATGTGCACGCACACACCCCGCTCACACATGAACACAACCTCCTAGATCACTGCCCCTCATTTGGTGGTGGGAAGAGGTGGGGTGGGGGGTTAAAGGGAGATCCTTTTTCACTCTGATAATAGAGTCCTTTCTCTGCCACAAGATGGACTCGGGAGAGGGTTGAAACCGGAGACGCGGAGTGAGCGATGTCACTCCACAGCAGGCAACAGCATCGTACAATATGGCATGTCGTTTTTATAAGCCCTCTGCAGATGTTTCTCAGCTGCGTGTCAGCTCTGCATACAATTGAGAGTATTTTGTGTTGAGTTCTTGGGGAAGTTCACAGAGACCACCCTATAACTGGGAAGTTAGGATTTAAATCCCACGATCCCATATGACACAATTCTCATAAATTAGCCACGTGGAAATGTAAGAACCTTTTAATCTTTTTAACTAATCTGCTGAAGTTAATAGGCACCCCTCATAGCTGTGGAACATTTGGTAGTTTTTAAAATCCCCTGGTTACAGAGAAAGATGGTGCTACATATTGCTAATCTTCAATAGTTTTTGCAGCCACAGGAGATCTACTGTATGCATTACTCATCCTTTTAATCATCTATTAACCCCCCGAAATGTACCTTGTGACCCTCAAGGGAGGTCCCCACTAGTGGGTTAGGAGTCATTAATGGCTATAATGTGAACTTGCTTGCAAAACATTCAATGTGATGATCACAAAGGCAGACATTGAAGGGGAAAAAGCCATTTAAAAAGCATCTTTTCCCAGCAATCGCCATTGTTTCTGGAACTATTCCATTCACATTATCTGCTCTCTATTTATAAATAGTTAAATGTTCTTGCAAATGCTAAGCCCTTAACACCGTCATAGCATGTTCATTTCTTGCAAGGAGACAAATGTATTTTTAAGTGGTATCTAGTCATAGTTGTATTATTGATATTTAAATTCTGGGTTAGTGTATGCATTGTTCGCCAGATATAAGCTTTCACTTTTTCCTTTTTCTGTTATAGATTTTGTCTTAAAAAGAAGCATAATTTAAGAAAAGGAAGAAAAAATGCTCAGTGTAAGCATGTATTTAAAAAAAAAAGTTAGCTGAATTCACATAATTTCTGCGTAAGATTGCTCTCGAGTTGAATATTGTACCAAAGAAAAAAAATCTTTCTTTCAGTTCTATAGACCTTCTGAAGGTCTTTCAAACTTTTTTGGGGATATTGGCTACAAACCTATGAGGCATTTAAACCTATGAGTCAAGGAGTGAACTGGTATATTTTTCTCACTTGATTTTAACTGTTTTAAATTGTCCATCAAGGACTTACCATCATTTACCAGCAGTCTTTTGCAAAGACATATTTGTTTCCATTCTTACATTTTTTAATAATGACAGAGAAAGCAAATTAGTGATGTAAAGCAGAAGTACAGTAACTGGAAAAGATGTTTTTATGTTGAATGGGGTAGGACAGTCCCGATCCGAAAACAATATTGGGTATCGGTGCTAATGCCAACAAGAAAACAAGGATTGGGCAGTATTGGCATGCCTTAACATATGCTGATACCGTTGCCGATACCAGGTGATCAAGATTTTCTATCCAGCCCTTTCACCTGACCTGCTTGGTACACCCAAGTGTTTTCCCTAGTTCATTTTCTCCAGGGTTTACTAAGATTGTTTTTCTTAAAACAGAAATGTGAAATGTGCTATGTTTTGCACAAAGTGTTCAGATTTTATTTCAAATTAACTCATTGGGTAGTAATTAATGAGTCAGTTTCTCTCACACTTTCTGTTGTGGACTTTATGAGTTACACCTTAAGGTTTTGTGGTGAGGTTTGACACAATATTTTCGGTATCGGCCGATACTCAACCCTCTGCATTGGTATCGGAAATCAAAAAGTGGTATGGAGACAGCCCTATAATGGGGTGTCCTTCAAGAAGAACTATTGCTGAGGATGACTGAAAGAAATTCTAAGAAAACTTACCTAAGAGTGTCATCAGTGTGTAGACCTTGTTGACTCACGCAGTGATACTTTTATTAAGAATTCTTAGGGCCCCCTCATTTGCAGTTGTGCTCAGATGTTTTAAATATGTGCTACCACCAACACTTTTATTTTACAGTAACACATTTACCAAATAAATTAGTTGTTATTCGAGGTTGCCAGCCTTCCTCAGTGTGACAGTGTATTGCACGTCACATCTCTATACTTGCTTGTGTGAAACCATGCTTGGCTTGTTTTTGCCCCGTATCTCACATTCCCTGCCACAGCTTTTTTCAGTGCTCGGTGTCAGATTCCAATATGCCACATGTAAAGAGTTGTAGCCGGATGACTTGATGCACGAGAACCACAAGCATGTTGCTTCATACATATTCAGCGTTCATTATCTCTGCAGAATATCCCTGTGTCTGAAACCTGTCATCCCCAATGCAGAAGAAAACAAGATCAAAGGATATCATCATAGCTGTGTGTTTCAGATGTAGCGTAGCCACCCAGGCTAATTTCAGCGGCAATGTCTTCATTGCATACATGTAGAACGGGATAGCTTCCCACTCTGTGGGTGGTTATGGAATTACTTTTTGCATCCATCTCTAACATTACTCCTCTTTGTTTCCTTTTTGTTCTTACATTTCTAGCTCATTTTTCTCTTGTTAGGTTTTCATTCTCCACAAATCGACTTCTACAACGATGTCACCCACGCATCCCCTTTTCCTCTTTTCTATGTTTTGCTACAGCATGTCAGTCTTAAGCATTTAGCTTTGCTACAGTCTAGCACAATAAGGTCTTTAAACACTGTGACCCCGGCTTGTTTACTATACTTCTGCACAGGCTGGCACGCTAAAAATGACATAAGATTTAATCTGTGTTCATAGGAGGAGGATCAGACCAAGCGGAGGGGGAGGGGGGGCAGATTGAAAAATTGTCATGTTTGACATCCATCACATTTTGTATATGAAAGTTTGTGCCAGATAACAGAAAGACATCCCTCTCTGATAATGTACTGAACCTGTTTAATGAAAACACAAATAAAAATGAACAAATCACAAGGGAGGTGACAAAAGAAGCCAGCCACCTCTAAGTAAAGCTTTTAATCTGCTGATGCCATCCTGTAGCTACAAATTACACCACCCTTTAGTTTCTTACTGTATTTAGGGTAACCCCCCACCATGCAACTGCTTTTCCATCTCATTCTATATCCGTACTTAAATAAATACCTGCACCTTTCAGGGATTTTCTATAATATTCATTTAGATGGCTCAGTTTTGCCATCCTTTATGTGTGCAATATCAAATTTCTCAGCCAGTACTTTATTTTATGAAAATGACTTTACTAGCATGATTAATGGGTGAAACTGAGGTAATGCCAAAAAACACAACAGATGCATACACTGACCGTGAAATTGCAGTTTAATTTAGCCATTGAAATCATTTTTTTGTTGTTCATTATGTAAGTAAACACTACATCACTGAGCTTTAATTGGTATTAATCATGCTTTTTTTGCCTGTGGATATTACACCGCTGTTAAAATTGAACTCGCTGGAACGTAAGGAAGAGAACTGGCCTGGGTTTTTATTTTTAAAGACGATCTTTCACAGGAAACATATTGTTACAATGCAATTGAAAGAGTGTCATTTTTATGAGGATGCTTTAGATAAAATAGAATACAAACAAGTTCTTACAAACAAGCTCTGTGTATGCGTGTTTGTGTGTGTTTGAGGGAAAGCGAGAGCGGGCTTCAATTTCCTCCCTTTACAAATGGCAAAAAAATTGAAAATGCTCATCCTTGCTTCCCAGGAGCATAAACTTCAAATAAGGCCACAAAAACACAAAGGAAAAATTCATCGCAAGATTTCATTACCAGCCAATATTCTGCTTTATGTAGAATGTTTTGCTATCTTTCTGCTGGTTCCAAGGTGGAAAAGCCCCGTTTGTCCACAACAAATTACTGCCTACTGCATAGAGTCAGAGCGATGTGGTGCTGCTCATTTTCCTCTTCTGTCAACAGAGTGGGATGAAGTTTGATTAAGTGCTCCCCCTCCTTTGCTATCACCATGATCAACACACACACAAATCAACTTGTGTCAAAAAGCAGAAAGTTATTATCAGTTTGCTGTGACAGCTGGTGTGGTGCTAACCTGTTGGCCAGTGTTGTCAGTGTTGGACTTCAGCTCCATTTGCTCTCAGTATTGCACTATTAATACAGCTATTAGAAGTTGAGGCCCAGGGATCCATTCAGACACAGATATTGCCTGGTTTCCGTTTCATTACAAAAGAACACATTTTGTTAGCATTCTGTCATTGGTTTTTGCTATATTTCATGTGAAAGGACTTTTTACTGTATAATATTGCAGGTTGATATGGCGATGAATGAAGTGCACTAAGTGAATCGTGTTTCAGAAGGAAAAATATAAAGATACAAAAGGACAATATGCTTAATACCAGTTATTTAATGGC
>JAVQJG010081342.1:0-13108 GCA_036024015.1 Craterocephalus amniculus | reverse complement strand
AAACTGCTGCTGAGTTTCATCAATTATCACAGCAGCATTTTGGATCAGCTGGAGAAGTTTCTGAGAGGGATTTTTTTTTTTGGGGGGGGTGGGGGGGGGGGTATAATAAGGACTTAGTTCTCCAACCTGAAAAAACGAATGCATGGACACATTTTTCCCCATCACTCTGAGACAGGATGTTCCTAATGTGGGTGAAACAAGGCAGTTCTCCAAAATTAAACTCCAATGTTTTCTCATGGAATTTCTGGAAACTATACTACTTCTCTATATTTCCTTACTGAGAAGCTAATATTTTCCTTATTTTCCTTACTGAGGTTGCCAGAAAATAATCTCAGTCTTATCTGAATTTAGAAACATATTAATCTGTTTCTCTCTGGATCAGAGTTGATTTCTTATAAAACATTTTTAAAAAAATTGATCTTCATGACTAAAAAATGAAGAGATGTAGTATCTGTTGTCTCATTGTTTACTTTCTCACCTTTTATTTCAAAATGTCTTCTCTTGGTAATGTCATCAAATTCAATGCACAATCCAGTACAAAACATCAAGCTGGTCACAGCAGTAAATGTAAAACTCTTGAGACTTAAAGGGCATTTTCACATTATATAGAACATGATTTACATTTCACTTTGGCTAATCTGTTTCACCTGGACAGGTGTCAGGGGTACATTAAAGCCAGGATGAAGTCTGAGGACAAGAGGACTCGCTTCCACAGTGGGCATGGTACTGTATAAAAAAGTGTTATTCTATATACAGTATGTTGGTGTGTGTGTGTTATAAACTGGTTTTGTTTATGTTTCATGTCAGCCAACATTGGTTAGTTGAATTCACTTAATTTTATTTTGTCAAGTGGTTGCATGAAATAAATAAATATAGATCCAGATTTTTTTTTCTTAGTTAGCAGTATTAATTAAAATTGAGTAAATTGCATTTTTTTTCAAACCTTAACATAATTACTATAGGTAAAATTTTGTACATTTGTTTTAGCAATTCCAATTAAATGTGTCCTCAAGGGCCGTTAAAGCAATGCTAATACACATTACGTTATCTTTCTGATTTGTCTTAAAGTCTCTAACAAATCTTTATGTCTGATCTCACCATTTTCAGATCAGTTAAGAATTACAAGTATTTTCCCCTTGTTTTTGCTGATTATGACACAGACCAGCCCTACAGTATATCTATCTTTTTCTCACATTTAACCATATATCCATTACTGGATTGACTAAATTTGCTCCTCAGGTTAGAAATTTATGTATGACTCCAATTGTGAGGCTCGATTACAGATAAACAGTTATTGATTTCTCCAAGGAGAAGCAGTGTAATTCTAAGGAAACCCTGTATGTTATTATAACTGTTTGTGAAAGTGCTTGTATCATCGATCTTAGGCCTGCAGCGGTACAAGCGGAGCTCCTGAGACAGCTGTTCTGCCATGTGGGAGCCTGATTAAAGGGTTTATGATAGATCCAAAAAGAACATGCAGAACTGTTTGGAACAATATTACAAAATGCTGACAAACCAATATGTAACCCCCTGTGTTGTTGTGCATGAAAGAGTACACAGTTCCTGCATGTGCTGCCGTTTGTATGAACCTGTCTTTTCCTCCAGCGTACAGATGGTCTGACAGAAGTTTCCTGCAGACTTAAATGGGAAACAAATATCATTTTACTTAACAGCACATCACAGAGACTGATAACAGTCATTGCCATCACAAATAATTAGGGGTTTTCATTGGTTCAAACTGGGTCAATACAAGAGAGCGCAGTTGTGTGTGTTTTTTCTTTAACGGAAAATGAATCTATATAATAAAAAAACAACCCGTTTGAGAGTTATATATCGAGCTTCAGATTTATCATTTTACACTGATTACTTTACTACAGATCTGTCGTTTTCAAAGACTGCTTGGAAACATATTATATCTGTCATCTTTCATTTGGATCGGCATGTTGGCTACCACTCTGGTCAGCTGGGCATACTTTACTGAGTTTTATTTGATACAGTCACCCACAAATGTTCATTTTATAGTCTCACAGATGTGCTGTACATTTTTGCAGCTCTGTTGCTCTTTCAATACATTTTAGTTATTGCAAAGAGATATACATATGAAATTTGTTCGAATTTGATTGACATTATTTATGCTATCATTTTCTTTTGTTTGTCTTGCTTTTGATAGGAAGGAACATTTCTTAACAGAATCTATTTTTATGACTTAAATAGTGTGACCTAATTAAAATAGTTCAATGGATTAATTGAGAAACAATAAAAAATAAAGTTCTAACACGTTAAAATAAGTGAGTAAAATGATCAGAATTTAGATTAATATAAACGTAGTCTAAGTTTCCATGTGTGTCTGATTGTCTGTCAAAATGACTGATTTAGACATTTTGGTGCACATCATCAAATTAACACAAAGTAAAAAATACATTTCATAAGGAATTTAAATAATTTACTTAATAAAACATATTATTGACAAAACTTTAGATTTGCCTCTTTTTTAAACAAGGAATTTACTTTTAATCTTATTGCTTGTGGCTCATTATTATCACTTTTTTCATAAGAGATTCTTGCATTTTTCAGTATGTAAACTTTGTAAATTTCCTCTATTAAACTAAATGTGTCCTTGAAACTGAAGAGATGCCTGCTATTTGGATTTAAACTAAGAGAATAAAACAAATATTAACATATGTTCACCACTATTTGAGCAGTAGATTTGTTCTGTTGTTTAAAAAAAAACTATTAAAAACTTTGTGTTTGACTAAAGTTGTAATAAAACTATTAACCAATAAAAGGACATATCTGCCCTACACATAAAATATTAACAATCCTGAGCAGATTTTTTAATCACTCAACCTACCAACAATTCAGACCAAAATCTTGAATCTGACTCACTCTGCAACAGTGAAAAACTGAGGAACAAAATAAAAAAGTAGAATGGCTAAAAAAAGCCCAAACTGTGGAAATATTTGGGATAGCTGTGTTTCTCACCCTCACCAGTGTTCTCTTTAGCTTTGCTGTTGTGTACTGGGGAAACATCAACTAGGTAGACAATGGCAGCACCTTTAACAAACTGGTAGAAAAGGCCTCTTTTTTTATTGAGGTGAGCTTGGACACCCTGGAGAACGAGTTGGAATGAAGAGTGAAAACTGGAAGCTATCTTTTACAAAACTTTCAACCGTCTGCAATGCAAACTGACACAGCTATAAAGCACACTTTGTCCCCAGCTCATCTGCTGCTGGTGTACCACAAGCCGTTTCTGTTTGTGCCAGCCATCATGCACACTACTCACTGCAGCACCATACCCGCCCAAGCAGGAGGACGCTGGAGCCTCGCTCCCTGCAATATCTCTTTCTGGTGTCTGCCACAAATTGCAATTATGGCCTCACACAGCTGAGTCAAGAATTTGCTTCCTTTGTATAGTCTGGAATAAAATAAGACAGAATCAAAGTACAGGTCACCAAGAACAAAGGGTCCTGCAAAGAGTAAAGTGTGTTTGAGTGAAACTGAAACAAAACAAATGCATATTGTTTAAAAAAAAAGATTAAAATTGACATTGCTTTCAGTATTTGGTCATCAGTTAAGACAAACGACCTTCCTGATAGCAGTCAGTTGAACAGATTGTCTGGGTGCTGATATACATAGATTTTAATGATGCTGGAACTGCCTCGCTAAGTTGCAGATGCCGTACAGACCAGGAGGAGCTGTTCTGGCACTGCACTCAGCTACACAAAGCTTTCTGGTCGCAGACAGTACAGTTACTGATTCAAACAAAGATGCACCTCATTTGAATATTTTCTGTGACCCCTGAGTAGAAAGTTTTCATGATTTAAGGGACTTTTTGTATTTCCTCATGGAGTAACCCATGAATGAGCAACTCACTTTGAGACCGAGCAAACTTTAAACATTCACGGATCCTTAACACTTGGATTCACCTGATTACGTTTTCTGGTAAATAGGATCATGTTGTTGCAAAAGGTCCATAATTTGTAGGCAAGATAAATCAGGTTTGATTTGCTTTTTCTATATGAGGTCAGTGGATAATTTTATATACCATTTAACACGGGTAATTGATTTGTGGCTTACAACATGAACAAACAATATGTGCAATTCTTTTACCAAGAATTTCCTTTGCACAAGTTGCAGGTATTTTTAAACCAGACTAATGTAAATCTACCAGTAAGATGGATTTAATTCAGTTTATTGGGCATTTAAGTTGTACAGAAATAGATTATACTGTGATGGATATGCACAAATTCTGACATAATCCAGTTTATGAGCATTGATATGAGTTTCTCGTTAGACTCTAAATCATGATCACTGTACACCTCTTGTCTTCTAGTTCCATTCTCTGGAATAAAGACTTATGTGGACCCAGACACGTATGAAGACCCCACTCAGGCTGTGGAGGAATTTGCCAAAGAGATTGACCCCTCGTACATATGCATCGACAGGGTGATTGGTCTTGGTAAGAGCATTACAAATACTAATCTGTGCGATCTGATAATATGTCAGTTGATTGATTATTTCATGCGTGACATTATCTAACCTGGATAATATCCCCTTGGCTACCATGAAGATTTGTAGAAAAAAAAGGTTTCCAGCAATGGTTGTCAGGCACTAATGATAGAGACATGATCTCATTTTATGTTGAGAAAACATAAAATGAAAGCCAGCTGAACCCCATCAAGTCCTGATTTTATATTTTTATTGCCACTCTTACCAGCTGATTTTAAAGAAATTTATGATATTATAGAAAAGGTAAGTTGCAGGCTATAAACAACAATGTTAAATGGTTCATTGAGTCAAACAGATTGTCTCTGCTTTTAAGCTCCGGAGTGTTTATGATGGAGCTGGTCATTAATCGCGCTTGTGTGACATGTCCTCCATCTAGTGGAGGTAGCATGCATTACATATTGTCAACATGGCAGATCAAGAGCAGCGCTTCATCTACATCAAGTTTTAACAAAAAATTGTCGAATGCAGTTCTTATTTTACCTAAACATGTCATTGGAATATTTAAAATGGTTTTAAGGCTCTTAAATTCCACAACTAACATTCACATCCCTTTACACAAACTCAATCAGCAGTGGGGATGACAGAAAAACTATTTTCAGCATTGACTAGTTCTACGAGACTTGAAGCTTTCACATTCATTCATTATTTGTGGTGTATGATTGCAGGTGAATTTGGAGAAGTGTGTAGCGGCTGTTTACGTATACCTGGAAGGAAGGATGTTGCTGTGGCAATAAAGACGCTTAAAGGTGGC
Organism: Craterocephalus amniculus; assembly: GCA_036024015.1. Classification (NCBI taxonomy): domain Eukaryota; kingdom Metazoa; phylum Chordata; class Actinopteri; order Atheriniformes; family Atherinidae; genus Craterocephalus; species Craterocephalus amniculus. The sequence continues at coordinate 7,848 of JAVQJG010081342.1, read as the reverse complement.
TACATGGAACAACAGAAACGAGAGTTTTTGCGTGAGGCCTCAATCATAGGACAGTTCACCAACTCCAACATCATCAGGCTGGAAGGAGTAGTGACGAAGAGTAAGTGCTTTATACATCCGCTTTGTCTTAACATGTGTCTGGCATTAGAGAGCACTAGACATAAAACAACAACTTCACCAAAATCATGAAAAAAACAGAGCTCAGAATATCTCAGAAGACATTTGGAACTTGTCACAAAACAAAACGGGAAACAAATTGTAATCACTGTAAACACTGTAGAACACAAATCTAAAAACATATAATAAAACAAATCATAAATATATTTTGTAAGAAAACCCAACTCTGTTGTGCTTTGTGGACTATAATTGCTTTTACTTTTGTTTTGTAAATGTGGTCGTTTTGGTCTTAATGAATCAGCTTAAAATAAAGTACAAAACATAAATCTGAGTTTGAAGAACAGCTGTCTAATCCTTCTTGGTTATAACCAGAAACCAGAAATATTGTGGTCTTTTTTCTTGTTTTATTGGATCAGTTTGCTGTTTGAAATAAAGTGTCTGTTTTTACCATTTCCTCAGGCAGACCAGTAATGATTGTGGTAGAATACATGGAAAATGGAACATTGGACACATTCCTTCGGGTGAGAATACGCGTTTACACACATAAACTCTTTTTCTGAAAACCTACCATCTTCTTAAGATGGCTTTCTGTCTTTTGCAGACACGCGATGGTCAGTTCACAGTGCTTCAGCTGGTCGGCATGCTGCGTGGCGTTGCAGTCGGCATGACCTATCTTTCAGATATGGGTTACATTCACAGAGATCTGGCCGCTCGCAACATCTTAGTAGATGAAAATCTGGTGTGTAAGGTGTCAGATTTCAGCATGTCGCGAGTCCTAGAGGATGACTGTGACGCAGCCTACACAGCTACAGTGAGTTTGGATCTGGAAGCTGCAACTTAATTTTTCAGTTAAAAAAATGTGTGAACATCTTAAACTCTTACTGCTCTGTCTCAGGGAGGAAAGATACCAATTCGCTGGACAGCACCTGAGGCCATTGCTTATGGAAAGTTTTCATCATCTAGTGATGTGTGGAGCTATGGCATCGTCATGTGGGAAGTCATGTCATATGGTGAGAGGCCCTACTGGGAAATGTCCAACCAAGATGTAAGTTTCCAATAACATTATATGCAATGAGATTTAATTTAATTTAATTTAATTTAATTTAATTTAATTTAATTTAATTTAATTTAATTTAATTTAATTTAATTTAATTTGGTGTCTTTCATAAGGAGAAGAAATATGAAAATTTTGCATTCAGAATTATGTTTGCTGATGTTTATCTCAGGTCATTTTATCAATTGAAGAAGGCTACCGTCTACCTGCACCAATTGGCTGTCCTGTGACCCTGCACCAGCTGATGCTGCACTGCTGGCAGAAAGAGTCTGGCCAGCGCCCTCGATTCAATGACGTGCTGTCCTTCCTTGATAAACTCATAATCAGTCCCAGTAGTCTGCTGACTCTGACTCAGGTCAATGATGCTCTAAGGTAAGACTATGAGATTTTATTCAGACATGTAACTGAAGGCACATTTTGAAAAGATCTGACTCTGAGCTCATTTGCATATAATTACATATAACAGAAAACATGACAAGTTGCATCTCTGTGAATGAAACCAAATTTTAAAAAAGCTTTGAGGTTTGTTTTAGAAAATTACATGTAAACCAATCTCAGATATTTACTGCTCAGCTCCACAGCTTGCCAACATGTTCTGTATTAGTAAACTCTCTGTTTGTCTTCCCAGTTTCTCTGACTCTCCAGAGGAAATGCCTGACTACCCTCTTTTCATCTCTATCGGTGACTGGCTTGACTCCATTAAAATGAGCCAATATAAGAGCAACTTCCTCGCAGCCGGATACACAACATTGGATTCTATTTCAACCATGAGTATAGAGTAAGTGGAGCCAAATTATACAGAGTGCTGCTGCAGTATCTAAAAGCACACTGAAAGGAACATAAGTAGCATCAAAAGAAAAGAGAAATCTGGCATCATTTAAATTATTCCTGTTCTGTAAGTTTTATTTAGATAACGTATAATTCTTTTTGTTTGTTCTCTCATGATTCTTTCCTTGTTTAATTACTTTACTGCGTATTGGTACAAATTTCTACCGCCCCGATCAGAGCAAATGCAGCCTGTAACGTTGAAAGCTGATTGTTTTTGGAAAGATTAATTTTCATTTTGACTTGGTTGTCATTAGCATGTTTGAGACTGAGGAAGAAATTCCTCTTTTTTAACAACACTGACCCAGAATTTTCTAGTTATTCCTTGCTACAAGTATAAGATATAAGTTGACAGGATTTCAGTTTATCTACATCTGAAGTTAGTCGCCATGCAGAATGTGGCCAGGGATCTTATTCATGCTGAAATAAGCAAGGCTTGGACCTTAGCCTCCCAAATATGCAATACTGTATATCCATGTCATGTGCATTACACCATCCTAAATACTGGCTTTTGAACTGTGTACTGATAACAGCCTGGAACATAGCTCCCCAATTTACCCTGGAGGATAATGCATCATAGATATCCAGAAAGAAATTTTTAAAGTATTATCCATCAAGTTCCTTAAAGCAAGGAACTTCCTGGTTCAACTCTTGCTTGGAGGATTTCTGTGCAGCGTTTGAATAATGTTGCTGTGTACCATTTTTAAATAAAAGTAAAGATTTTAATGTTTGCCAAATTACAAAATTCTGTTATTACTTACATTTTACACACCACCCAACTATTTGTTTTAAACTAGTCTAAACTCTTGCAATCTAATAAATTACTGTAAGCACAACTAATCTTACAATATTGTGTCCTGCTCTACTCAGTTTGATATTTTCATCTAATCCATTCCATAAAGCCACAACAGACAGAAATGCATACTTTTTAAGTGTACCAAAACCACAAAGTTGTTTCAACTAGTTATTTCATCTTAAGGCATAGTCCCCAATGTCCAAGTTATCTGGTAGTTAAGTAATTCTTGCTTTGTATATTATTTAATCAAATCTACATATTTTGAAGCCTTCATCTCAAGAAAGAAAGAGTTTGTTAATATGACCTTGTTAGCCTACATTATGTACTATTTGTATTGCTATCTTTTGTTAAATGCATAATTGCTGAAGCTTGATTTTGTGTTACCCTATAACTCGGTATAATAAATAGATATTGCAAAAGTCTGCATGTTATACATTGCACTGAAGTTCAGAAATTGTTTACCTAAAAAAATCTAAGCTTCAAGACAGTTTAAAACTCTTTTCATATACTCTACCATTACATCATTAATCGCTATTTTCACTTGTCTTTCCAGCGACATCAAACGCATTGGGGTCTGTTTGATTGGCCACCAGAGGAGAATCATAAGCAGCATACAGTCTCTTCGTCTGCAACTTCATCACATCCAGCAGAGTGGCTTTCAAGTGTGAGACCATTGCACAAAGTCAGACTGTTTCCGCTCTTAGCTGGAGCTATTTGAAATCATCATCCAACAAACTGCACAAACACCAGACTGTTAGGTGTTGCTGGTACCACATGCTGCTCATGTGAGAACGGTCCGCTGCTAGACCACTGTCTAGTTAACTCGCACTCATCATCTTATGGATCATATACGGACAGCTTCCACAACGACCCACCTCTTCCAAAATTGACCAAACACGGTCTCTTTAATATCTAAGCAAGTACTAGCATTCACTTGAATTTAGGACTTTTTCTCTCTATTGTCTATTCAAGTGTTCACCAATACCTCTTTGTCTTTCCAAGTGACAATCCAATGATTTCTATGGACTTTGAATGGTCTCAAGCCAGTTACCTCATGACATGGGAAGATGAGGAGGGAAAGTGTGGCGATATGAGATACAATGTGGTTTTAATAATTCCAGTTTTTTTGTGAAGCAAGTCACATAAAAATAAAGATTGACCGAATGGTAAATACAATAGTGTTTTTTGAACCGAAGACCGCTGAATGTCAAAAGATTTTATAGAAATGTATGTTCTTTCCTCATGATAATGCAGTATGTCTTGTACAAAAAGTCTTGTGAAAGTTGTATGTTTTATTCAGTAGGTTTGTTCCTTAATAAACAACTCTATTTTAATACCTAGTTTTCTCAGATTTAAACCCCATCGGGTGTTAACAGGGATTTTTTGTCATGTTAGGCTCTTTCTTTGGTATTCATGTCATTGCACATCTACAAACACAAGGAGGTATCCCATGGATGCCTGTTCTCTCCAAAAGCACATCCTCCAATGGTCTATTAGGAAACTGTCATGTTTTCTGGTCTGGATGTCATGTTAATACTAGAAATTTAAGTTATGCAGCATTAGTCACCCAAAGGTAACAGATAAGTGTATATGTGATGCTGCTTTAGTTCATATATGCAAACTAATATTATTCTTTGTTTATAACATGGGCTCACTTATGTTTTCATTTATAATAATATCTGTAAATTACGAAAAAATATGTCAAAGCAATATAAGCATAAACTATCACGAACTGGAACGTGTCCCTCTCTAGATGCTGCATTCACAGGTTGTTGTTTCCCCCTTCTCACCGCATACAGGAGTACAGCGGTCTTTTCAGCCGATCCAACGTGCCAACCTTCTCACCTACCCTCCTGCACGGGTGTCTTCTCTGCGTCCTTCCTGCTGATCCAATGTAGCGTCAGCCATAGGTGGCAGACTTGAGTTAGCACAGTGGTCTCCAAGCAACGCTGTAAATAACCAGCGGGTTTTATGTATGATTTGGGTTCTCGGGATAAATGGATAAAACATTTCTTTGACGCTAGAATAAATTGACCAGGTCGAAATAGGATTTTAATCCTCGAAGAAGACCTAATTACTACATTACAGGTAAAATACTCCTCTCCTTAGCGATCGGCGATACTATACTATAAGCTAACGTTAGCAATATCAAGACATGCTAACTGTTCAGGCATAACTGCAATTATATTTCTGTGTTGTTGACATTTCAAGATGCATAAAGTAACAAACATATTTACGTTGCCTTGATTCTGCGAGTATCAAGATAGAGAGATGAACTGGTGAGTTGCTAATGGTCAGCTAAAGCTTGCTAGCAAGCATAACAACAAGAGATTAAATAGCTGTTAGCAAGTGTTAAATACGCTTGAATATGGTAAGAGTCCACTTACCAAGTTAGCTTAAGCTAATTACTTGTAAGCTGAAACAGGGCGTTTAGGGTTAGCTTTAGGGAGCTATTTTTCAATAAGTGGAACGGATAGCAAGCCCGATTTTTTTTAATCTCGTGGTTCCCTGTCACTTTAGTAATTAGCTGTAAATACAACCTTGTTGAGTCTCGTTGCGTTTAGTGACTTTTGAGTATGAGATTAAATGTTATGGTAAAATGGCAACTAATCCAAGGAAACGTGAGATATCTCTTTCACTCATAGCAGAACGAAATTCACTCATATCTACAGACACTGTTAACATATGTAAAGGTTTAGTGCTTCTTGATAATATTAGTATAAGTGGTTACACTTCAAAGCTGCAAGATTATTTTTGTTTAGTTTTCTCGGTAGTTTGTTCGGTGATTGCGTTTAATCCGACATCCGTCGCCGTTGATCAAGAGGTGCTCAATATAAGAACATCTTAGCAATTTACCGCTTGGAAAGTTAAGGCATTTTACATCTTTAATAACGATTTTTTTATTAGTTTGAGGATAGTTTTACGCTTTGGAAATGTTCGAGGAAAAGTTAAATAACCCTGCGGTATGGTTACAAACTCTCTTTCCAAGTAAGTTCCAGGCTGCTTGAAATTACCTTGAATTGTTAAAGAATGACCACCTTGACAAAAGACTTTCAAAATTTCTAAATGCAAAAGATAAGGGCTTCATGTGATACTTTATCATTTCCTTGGACATAGGATGCACTGGTCCATGCTTTATCAAAGGATAAACATTAAATGCCATAAATGTTGATTGGTAAGATGACAGAAATATTAATGTTGTTTGTTGACCTCGTGGGCTTTTCTGTTAAGGTTTAATGAAAACTTTTTTTATTGGTTTTTTTTTTTTTTTTTTTTTTCTACAGTTTAGACTCCTCTGATGGTTGCTGGCTAGCCAATGGGGCTGTTTGACAAGTTGGTTGGATGGCTGGGATTAAAGAAGGAGGTGAATGTCCTGTGTCTCGGTCTGGACAATAGTGGGAAGACTACCATCATCAACAAACTCAAGCCCTCCAATGTAAGTCACTGTGTATGACATGGTTATTCTTATGTGTATTTAATAATAAATAGAAGTAACACATGGTTTTGAATGCACATCGCTTGTCCATGATGCTGCTTCTGGCTTCCTGTAATTATCTTGTATCATATACCATATTGACTGACTGGCTAACCAGAAAAATCTGGAAAATAATGTAGATGTATAGTATGGCACTAATTTGTACTCACTTAGATTGCATTGCATCTCTCTTTCAGGCCCAGGTGCAGGACATTGTACCAACCATTGGCTTCAGTATAGAGAAGTTCAAGACATCCAGGTAGCTGCTCATCATAACATAGTTAACATGTTGGACGTTGAATTCAACTTTGATGTTCAATCATAACAATAAAGCACTCCAACATTTTCATTTGTGTCTGATAAATTAACATTTAAAGTGAATAGGAGTTGTACATGACAATCTTTTTCTTTCCTTTTAGCCTTTCCTTTACAGTCTTTGACATGTCTGGGCAAGGCAGATACAGAAATCTTTGGGAACATTATTACAAGTGAGTGCACTGGAGGTGCAATTACAACTTCTTATTTCCCCTTTATATTGCTGCTATACGTTTAATGCCTTTAATGTCTTCTTAGGGAGGGCCAGGCCATTATATTTGTCATTGATAGTGCAGACAAACTGAGGATGGTAGTGGCCAAAGAAGAACTGGACACGTTACTAAATCATCCCGGTAAGCTCCTGTTTCTGGCATTATCTGCTGCATCTGTTGGGTTTCCTGGGCTCTTATAGGTCTAGACTTCAAAGGGATTCAAAACTGGGTTTTACTATTCTTGTATACATCAGGTACATTTTTTTTAATACAATGAATTACACTACATTTTTAAAGACCGGTGTAGTCTCAGTGAATTGTTTTTATTATTTGAAAAGAATATTATTTTAAGATTTATTACACTGTCACATCACTCTCTGTCTCACTGCAGATATTAAACACAGAAGGATCCCAATCTTGTTCTTCGCTAACAAGATGGATGTCAGGGATGCCCTGTCCTCTGTCAAGGTCTCACAGCTGCTCTGTTTGGAGAACATCAAAGACAAACCTTGGCATATCTGGTATGAACATTCACAAACACATTTTTTAAATTGTATTTAGCGTGCCAGCATTCTAAAACTAGAAGGAAACAGTTGTGAAGTTAATAATAGTTAAAAAAAAAGAAATCTGCTGTCAAACAATGTCATGTGTCCAGAAAAGCACAATTATATATTTTCATGGTCTGACATTCCCTAAACCACTCTTTAAAGGGAACGTATCATGCAAAATCCACTTTTTAAGCCCTTAAATACCCGTTTTTGTCTTTTCCGAGTGTTCAAGAATGCAGAAAAATGTAATTTATTCACTTCCGGTGCAGCATATAAAATTTATTATTCTTTTTTGGTCATATTTTTCAGTCCGTTTTGTTTTCACTGCTATCTATTACGTTTTTCTATCTATTACGCCGCTGTATTTGCTGCGGTTCCGCTAAATATGATCATGGACTTCCTGGTAAACAGTTTCGTGATCCGCCATTTTCCCCTTCGCTTCGATTTTTGTAGTCCAACCGCAGTCATGCCGAAGTTGAGAGTTGACAAGACAAAATGATTGAAGG
>JAVQJG010081340.1:0-24998 GCA_036024015.1 Craterocephalus amniculus | reverse complement strand
GTGCCTGGCTGTGTAGAGCCAGTTTTGAGGAGCTGATGTTTAGATGGTGGAAAGCCAAAGAACCGATGCTTAGTCTGGCTCTGACTTGCTCTAAACTAACACTGTTAGCGGCTCGGTTGTAAACGGGTCTGAGTGCCGTAAAGCAGGTTTTGTTCTCGCGAGATGTGTTCGGGACTGCCCATCCAAAAGTTGCAAGTGCTGTTTTCATGACAGAGACACCGGGGGGAGGGGAGAGACTGGCAAATCACCCCGCCAAGTCTTTGTTTCTCACCGAAGGGATTGTGAAAAACATTTATTGAGGTAAAGTAGTTGCATAGTTCTCCTTTAAAATGGGTGAGCGGTTTGTTTCTGTGCGGGAGGGGCTGCTCATTGTAATGTGACGTCACATTACAGTCAAAAACGCAATTGGCCTATTTTCTGGCTGCAATTCAAAAAAGGGGAAATACCGGAAAAGGAGATTATGACGCTGCCTAGCACTTTGTGTGTTTTCTCAACTGCAGGGAGACTCTGAACCAACGTCAAAAAAATGAAAAGGATGATTTTGATTCTCTATCCCCTTTAAAGGGAGGGGAAACCTGAACTCAAACCACCAACCTTCTTCCTAGCAGACAACTGCTGTCTTGATCTACAGCCAGGATTATGAAAATGTAGACAATTTGTAACAAATCTAAAAAATTATTTAACCGACTGTTAAATCATTCTATCTGAATGAACCATTTTTAAATTGCTTGTAAAACTATTTCTTTCTTTCCAATTACTACTTCAGAACATAAATATACCTTTCAGGGCCTCCAATGAGTACAAATGCCTGTTGGGTACATAAGGCCACTGTACCCTGGAGGACAGATATATAGTCCTGTATATATAGTCCTTGTCGCCACAATTTGTAGATTTTTTATGTGATTTTGTGATATTTAACTTTTTTTTTTATAGATCCTATGACATGAATAAAACTCTGACTCAAAGTAGTTAGCTAGTTAATGCCGCCATATAAACATTTTTAAATTCTTAATTTAAAATTCTTTTTAAATTTTAAATTTAGAAATTGCACTGACATGGCCATTTTATTGTAAACTGGACATCATGTTGTTACCAAAATGTCATCCAAAATGAGAAAACACATGAATGGAGCAGCTAATATTTGGGTTTAATCACTGCCACTGTGTGCACATGAGCTAGTGCACATGCTGGTACAAGCTTTGCTTTACTGTTCAAATACATGTAGTATTGATTTCATCACAAAATCACATGTTATTTTATTCTTAGTGTGTTGAAATGAAAGCAGCGTTCCAAAAACACTTTTTGTAGCATCTTTTCCCTCATGTGCTCTAATCCGATGCTTTTTCTACATACCTTTCCTTACATTTCCAGCCTGACGAGCCCATTTCCAGCAGAAGATGAAGCACATGTGAACAACAGTGACAAAAAGTCAGAACCAAACTTTCCACACAATCTTTTGTAAATCTAAGGTATTCATGTTGAAAAATGTAATTCTTCCAGTTTCCACCAAATTCCCTTTTTCTGTTTCCCCACTATTAGGTCTATTTTTGGCTATTTATTTCATTATTAAAGAATTTTCACTTTAATATTATCTAGCTATAACCATGGCCAATCCACTGAGCCATTATTCTTTCTGCATCTTTAAAAAACTAAACAAAAAAAAACAAATTGGAATAAAAACGTTCATTTTTTTATGCCAGAGATCATCCAGCCACATAGGAAAAACTCCAGGAATTTGTCGTGGCCAGGTCTGGTATTTCCCTGTCCTCATCAACCTGTCTGGAGTAGACAATTCTTCACCTCCACCTTCATGCTTCACAGAGTCCCCGAAACCCAACAACACATAGGATTAATTCATATAATAATGCTGAATGGGTTTTTGTATGGAGCAGAAAGGAGGTAATGCTCTGTGTTTTCTAAATGGGAGAGCAGAGGGCCTTTCAGAGGGAAAACATGCTGATTACTGTATTGTAAAATGGCTTTTGATTCCCCTTGCCTGCTTTAATCCCCAGGACACAACAGTGGCCCTGTCTCCAACCAATGGCAATTGAGCCTCTAAGAAGACTTGTATTACCAGCAAGCAGGGTTTAATTGTGAACTCAATCAGTTATTAAAGAAGCCAGGGCCCACTGAATTGGAGACTGGTGGGCCAGTCCTTCACTGCTTTTGACCGCTGTGGCTCTTTCTTCCTAGACTGTGGTTCACAGTTTGTTGTTTGCTGTGCATGGACCTGGGATGAATGCAGGCTCCTCACTATAGAGTTCTTTCTTTTTCCTCCTCCCTCTACTTTTTAGCTCCTCTTCTCTTACTGGCTTCCAGGGAACACAATTATGGTGTGGAATTTTATGGGAGGATGTAGCAGGAGTGGGGAGTGGAGGGTGAGCAGCCACCGGGGCTATTATTGGTCACATAGGGATGAATGGCTGCCCCCCATGAGTGAGCACAAAAGGAGTGGTCAGGGCTGAAGTATAGAGAAGCTCCATCTCAAGAATGAATGTGATCAGCAGATACTTGAAGATCTTCACCTTGCAAAACCTTTTAAATGGGAAAATAGCAATTGATCCATCAGCCATCCAATTGAACCATTTTTAATGTTAATAATGTCAGTATCTTCAAGTTCTTTATCTTATATAGGTACTTTGTCCAGGTAAACCAGTTGCTGGCTCTTCATACAAATCTATTTGGGAAATTGCAATCATTTTTTTTGGGCTAAACTCAAGCACTACAAAAATGTGACTGGAAGGGGGCTAGCTTAGACCAATCAGATCTACACAAAGTAAGAGGGTCAATTAGTAAATGTAGCTTGAATGTAAGCAATTTATACATAAGGTGAAGGAAGACATGTTACAGAATAATTGAGGCTTCAAGCACCCATAGACATATCCAATGTTGGCTGTCATCAGACCAAAAACATACTAAAGGATGTTGATTAAGAACAAGCAAACACCAAAAAATGACTCTGACAGTTGAAACCTCCAAGAAGTCTACAGTAGTTTGGAAATTATTCAGCTACCCTTGTTTAAAAATTCAAAAGTAAAAAGCAGTGAACCCAACACATATTCTATGTCATTTGATGGTCAACATTTCAGAACTTAAAAAGAACACCAGCCAGCACTCTGCTTTACCTCAACATTCCTGATCGTCCATCCACCTAGTTCTCCATCACTGGACAATAGTGGATTGAGGACTCCCTGAGAAGGCCAGACTCAGTGGGGCCCACGCGTTGTGTGCCAGGATGTGTAAACAGAAGTTCTTTAATATCCGCCAGAGGGATGAGAGGTGGGAGTGGGGTCAGAGTATGGAGCTCAGCGAACTGGCAGCCATGCAGCCCATTGTTTCTGTTTGTTAACAGGTGTGTGTTTAAATGGGAGTCTTTCAGTGGAGCTGCTACACGAGCCCATGGGCTCAAGCACCTCTCACCCCCTCAGTGTTCTCATCAATGACAGCTTTTCAGCAGCTTGGGGAAGAGAAGGAGGAGGAATGGAGGATGATGAGGGTTGACTCAGAGATTAGAAATGAGAGGACAGACTGCATGCACTACAGTACGTGGTTATTGGCAGCTACATTAATTTAATGGAAATTAGAATTTCAAGTTTCAAACTTCAAGAATGAGAGGAATGGATACAAATACAAACACACAGCTATTTGATCCACATTCAAATATAATGTGATGTCATATTAAGTCATCAACTGTATTTGACCATAAAATGCACCCCTCTGCCATCCCATGGCAGAGAAAATCCCAACAGAGATATCCCAACAACTGAAAGCAACTGAGCAGTTTCAGAAGCTTACTTTCTTCTCCTCATTTAACTCCCCCAAGAGTAATGAGCTCCAGTTTGTCCTGCTAGAGTTGTTAACTCAATGGAGTCAGAACATTTCCCTTGAACATGTGCTCATTGGTGAACCTGACACAATATTTTGTTGTTTTCTTTCCAGTTGTATCTCACCTGCTGTACTCATCATTTGAAACCCCCTCTGTCAATACATGATCTTTTATTTCCCCAAAGGGAATGATGATGATCACAATGTCGGGCATGAATGTGTGGCACAGGATGATAGTGGACCGGCCATGATGGCTCTGAGACTATATTTTCTGTAATCTCACTTCAAATTTTAGTGGGTATTTGTGTTCAGATCTATTATGTTTTGTCTCATAAAGTTGTTTTTGCAATGATAATTTTAACAATTGACACAGTTTCTGAACATATGTAACAACTGGTTTAATGCTCCCAAGTTTTAACATCAGTATAAACAGAAATGGATCTGTCCATTAAATGCTCTGTTTGTGCTCCACCTTTCATTATTTGGAGAGCAACGTTTAAAATGGCCCAGCAATACAGAAGCTCCAACACAATACAATAAGCCATAACACAACACAAATGGCTATAATGCAAGGTACACTGCTTTTTCTTTTAAAGGGATACCATGTTACTTTTGCCCATTAGTGGTCTTAGTGTACTGTAATAGCCATTGTGGCTAATTGGGTTGTGTTAGTGCTTATTGTGTTCGAGTTCCAACTTTTGTATTGCTGTGGCACTTGTATGTGTCAGCATTACAAAATTTTACTGGTAAATAAATTGTAACTTATAATTAATCTAAAATGACTTAAAGTGTTTCTGCCACATTTGGTGGCTTTACCAAAATAAACTTAGCAGGTGTGCCAATGTAATTGAATCTTATCGTATAAAGAGAAACGCATTAAAAAGATTTTAGCTTCAGTCTCGACATACCTTAGTGAAACATTAGTCTTACTTTGTGGTCCTGTACATCCCCTACGTTCTATCTGGGAAAGAAAACTAATCATTGTATTTCCTTCAGTTCTAGCTATTCTTCTAAACTCTGGCCTGTCTGTTTTCATCTTTTGGTTTTTACATTTCTCCTTTTAATGACGATGTTTCACAGTCAGCTGGTCATCACATTTTCCTTCCCATGTCACCCCTGCCCGTGACACACCAAGGCGCATGAAAACAGGTCAAGTCTTACGCATTTTCACCACGCATGTATCAGGAAAAATCGTTACCCTGTGGCTGTGGAGGGCGGCAAGTCTGTCCCCGCTATATTGGGCTGTGTGTTGAGCATTACAGTACCAAGAGTAAAAAGAGAGAAAGAGAAACAGAGGGCAAGCTGTGTGAACGATAACCTCGCCACACTGCTCCATGAAACCCTGCCCTTTTAATAGTTTCCTCTGAGGGTAAGTGAGGAGGATACCCAGAGAAAATGGAAGGAGGAAATAGCAGAAAGGAGGGGGGAAGCAATTAAGATGCTTCCTGTGTGGCTAGATGGGTGCTGGCCGCAGTGCTGAGAAGGAAGCTGCCTTGGGCTCAGTGGAAGAAGTGGTGAAAGATGCACTTTCCTATCCATGCAAATAAAAAATGGGTTTACTGTTTGTCAACATGCTGCAGCTGTTTCGCCACATTTGATTCTATGATAATAAAGATATTATGTGTGCATGCTACAAAGGAATGCAGAGTGAAAGATTTTTTTTTGCACAGGGCAGCTAGTTTGTCTCAATCAAATACTTTTCATACAGAATAGTTGGAGTAATATAAAATAAAGCTTATCCTTGCAGGGCTTTTCATCCCTCTGCTCTTCAATTTTCCTACACTTTCAAACTCACCTCATTCATAAATTTTGTCATCATAATTCTGGTACAATGGTCTCATTTCTGATCAGTATGAACTCAGTTCTTTACAACTGTCTTCTGTACTGGCATTACCTCTCTAGGCTGACTATTGCTCAACTTGCCTCTTCCATATTTACACCTCTCTCTGATATCAGAAATGTGGTGCCACTATTTCTTTTCATCCTCAACCACTGTTTAGATTTGTAAGGGCGGTGGGACCTGTCTTATCCCCAGGTCATCAGTAGGTTTTATTAGGTATGGCACAGGTCGCTATGGTTCCATACGGTCCTGAATGGTCCAGCCCATTCAGAAAAGCGTTCCCACTGCAAGTTGGATTGCCACTGACATGCACGGTTTCTAGTGTGGTGTCATACTCGCGCAACACGAACACAAAAACCGAAACAACATGAGATATGTCTCCATATAGCATACTGTACGTTTAAATTCCTCCCCACTCCATCCAGCTCATCTTACAGGACTTCATCACCGACAATGAGAGGAAACTTTGACGTTCTGAAGTGGACCAGACCCTGCTGAGGTCTGGAGCCATTTTTTACCAACTTGGACTGACTGGTGTTTGTGTTGCGCTGCTTTGGGAGTTGTTTTGTCTTTGTTTCTGTCCGCCAATCAGTGCATTGTATTGCGTGATACCAGTAGCACCGCCCAAGCCATAGAGTACCATTTTCCGATGCTGGGCCCAAAAATGGTCCGGTTTGGTATGAGTTTATGGACGCTGCAACAATGGAAACACTCAAAATAGGTTACCCCACTGTACTGACCCATACCACACCACTCAGTGGAAACGGTGCATTAGGTAAGTTTAGGTAGGTTTTACTTCTTTTCATTTAATCTGTTCTTATTGAACTAAAATCATTCATTATACCCGATTTGTTTCCTGGTTCTAGGCTCTTTCTATCAAAATGAAGTATAGGTTACGGGAACTACCAATCCTACAGATACATATTTCAAGATTTGTGTAAACAGATTAGAACTTGATTGCTTTTGCCTTTTGTAGCCTAGATATTATCCTTTTTTAGTTCTACTTCCCTGTCAGGAACACCTTTCTTGTTAATGATTGTTTAGTAAAGGATCACACAGATGTGCTGACCTCCAGGCTCTAATTCTGGAAACATATCCACACTGTAGCTTACGTTTGGACAGTATTTATTCTTAATGTGGGTTCTGTCATAATTTCAGTCGGAGTCTAACTGTCCCATGCTGGCTTTGTGTGTACTGTTTATAAAATGAGTTGCACAAGGGTATTACAGTGATAACTTATTTGAAGTAAATCAAAGTTTCGGCCAATTCTCCTTCCTTGGTATTAAGTGAAGCTAAATCACCAATCTCTCTTCAGCTCTTCCCACACCCACCATGAATCATGGATGCATGGGCTCCTGTCCTCAGGTGGTGAGATGTGAATGAGTTTGGTACCCATGAGACAAAAACAAACTTCTGAGGCTTGAAACGCCCAAGCAGCCATACGCTTTGGCACTGTCAGGCCTCAGTGGTAGAACAGTAGTATGCAGTAAAAGGCAGCTATGCGTTACAGATTATACATGTCAGGAGGGCCCCATTGATATGGTGGGTTGAGGAAGCCTTCCACTCTCCCATGGGGAGATCCCAAACCCAAGCCAAAATGAAGCATAGCATGTTTTTTCTCTATAACTGAGAGCAGCCGTGACATGTTAAGGGTTACAACCTAAATAGAGAAAAGTATATTTAGGGTGACTCAACATATCCAGAAAACAGTCCCCTATGCTTGACTTAGCAGACCACATGGGTCTTAAACATCTTTATTGTAAACTAAATAGAGGAGGTCTAATTCCAGAAAATTCTTGGGGAAAGGAATACTACATACTGCTGTTTTATAAGACGCTAAATTCAGTAGACACATAGGGCTTCAACACAGCAGCAACAGTATAACTTACCAGCCTATAGATGACAGATACTATTGTGATTAACTGGAGTTAATAAGTTGGCAAAAGTTGTAAATATTTAATCCCAAATAAGTATTTGTATCAGGAATATTCAGCAAAATAATATCAGCCTTTACTTCCACACAGCATGTTTCAACTTTTAACTGTATAAAATCTCAGGATACAATTTCTCAGAGAAGACAACGTGCATTATGTCTAAATTGGTCACACATCATTTGTCAGTGAGCAGATAATTTGAAAACAATAATCCGGTGACAGAGATTTGTTGGATGGAGTAGCCACATAGAAAGGGGGGTATCGAGACCTTGCAGTGACCTCCGTGACTGATCTGCATGTGGATCCTGCCTTCATCTCAGAAAACTACAATTACAATTACAATTACAACGACAGAATTCTCCTTGCAATTTCGAGCCGAAAACAAGATAAACGCTTCCGAAAGAGACCTGCACTTGAGAGTAAGCGGGAGCACAGATTGACAGCCTTTGGTTTTTATGTGTTTTTTTCTACAGCATCAGTCTTCCTGTAAAGCAAGCCGATAGAAACCTTTTGCTTTCTTTCAAGGCCTTGAATGTGGGGAGGAAATCATATGTACATTGCGTGAGACCAGATTGTCGTTCGCCGGTATCTGTGACAGCACTCATCAGCAGGGTATTAATTACAGATAAATACAAAGCATAAACAATAAACATGTGGCCACAAAAGCCACAACTACCTCCCATACCAATTCAGAGTCTGGCCAAATAAAGTAAATACAATAATCTTTTCAAGATTAGTTTCCTCCCGACTAGCCAGAAAGCTCTACTACATGAGATCTAAAGTAAAATGTGTTATTAAGCAGATATGATTGTGAGGATATCATCTATTGGAATAGCTTGGCAGGATCTCACTGCAGATGTTCAGCATGTCATGCCAGTTTGAAAATAACCTGTTTTTTGCATGTTGTGGGTCTGGGTCCAGGTCTGAGTTTTGCTTGATCACCCGTTGGAACTGATTTGTATGTGTTTATGGGCAACTGTGTTTAAATAGTTTTGCCTGTTTGTGTGTGGTTGAATGGGAGTAAGTGAGTGTGTGCAGAAGGGGGATGGCTGAGGGGACAGCTGTAACAGAATCACTTCATAAGTGAAATAACCACTCCCTGTACAATAGCCAGCCACAAACCAGAGCTGTGGTGCGAATATTTTTCCAACATGGCATGAATGTATCCCTACATACTAAGATAAAATTTGCATTTTTCAATTCTATCAAATGAGAAACCAGGGTAGGTTATCAGGTTTGGGGTCTCGCAATAACTCTGTTCAAACAATTTTGAAATATGTTGGCTGTTTCTGTTGGTATTAAAACCCTGAGTTTCCAGTGCAGCTATATTGTTTCAATTGCATGAGTCTAACTTGATGATCACATATGTCTCCCCTGCTGTTTCACCATTTCAATTTGGCGACAAGTTTACTGAGACAGGCTTTAGACTGCCTGTGTCACTGAAGACAGTCCATTGAAGGGCGGATAAAGGCCACTAAAATGCATTCGTTCTACATAGTTTCACATGCTGGGAGCTACTTTGCATCCATCGCCCAGAAGGGTTAAGATTCAATAGCCTCTCACCCTGAATTTGTAGAATGGCCTTACTTCGGAGGCCAAGGGGATGAACTACATTCCAGAGGCCTGCTGGGAGAAAACAAGATGGCCGAGTGTGACATGTGGCTTTGTTGGCGAGCAGGGGATGTCTCTCATGGCCATCAGGGTGTCAGAATCCGTTACCTCTAATCGCTCCTGATAGACAGCGAAGGTCCGGACACAGCCGCAGGGCCTCGTGATTCAAATCACAAACGTTCACAAAAAAACGCACCATGACCGCACATTGACAGATTAACATTCCACATGTTTAACTCATATCTCAGGAGCTGGGAAACAAGAGGTGGCAACCTCCCTCCCAAATTCCGGATCACATTGTTCGACCTTTATTCCCCTTGTACCCTCCATGACATGAACCTGAAGGGAATGACAGCACTGGAATGTCCAAAATGGAATTCCTCTGAATGGCCATTTGACCTGACTCACCACTTAGTGTCAGCATAAGGAACACAGTCATTAAAAACTAGACCATGGTGACAACTGGCAAGAATGGTTGTTGCGATCCATCCAGGCCCCATGACCCGAATGGTCACTTTCATGCATACATACAAGAAAATCCTACAATCCGGATCAGCACTGACTTCCTGTTGAAATGACGGAAAGGAAGCTTTAAAGTAATTTTTTTATACCAGTTCTGCTAAACTTCCTGGCCCCAGTGCCCCAAAACCTGTTACTACCTGACACCTTGAACTTGCACAGCTTTTGTAGCAGGAAATTCTGTAACTTCTACTTCCAGCAATCCCCCAAACACAGTCCTCATCTTGCATAACAATACAAGCTTTTTTCAAAAAGCAAGCATGTTAGACAATATGGTAAGGGGGGAACAATGTGAAAATCTTGGGGGCATGTATTTCATCTTCTGAAATTATCACTGGGGGAAAAAAATCAGAAACAAATCTTGCCACTTTGTTCGGGGCCCAAAAGTATGATACAATGTCATTAAGTGAGCTGTTTGGATTTGATATTAAATTCTGTCATAATCCAAGTTCAGAGTAGATCATTTCTCCATGCAAAGACAAAAGCATCATTAAGTCTTAAGGTTTCTGGTCATAGTAGAGGGCGTACCAAAGGAGTCATTCGCTGTATCTTGAAGATAAACCATTAACCAAGCAATGGAAATATGCATATTAGGCTGACAACTCAAATTCTGTTCCAAATTCAATAAATTACAGGCACTGATCCATTTGGAAAATTACTTGTAGAAACAGTGAAGACAATGACATACTCTAAAAAAAAAGTACTTAGTTGGTGACTAGATGAAGCATCTTCCTACCAAAAGCACAAGCCAATTTAAACACATCAGACTTCCCCAACAGGATCCATGAAACCAGTTAATAGGAGTGATTGTTGATTGTTTCACACTGAAAATCCACATGTAGCCGGAAGAATAAGATCCTGAAGGCCCATAACTTTCTTAGTATATGAACCGATAGCTTGATGCCCAGGAAGACAGACACTCTCATGATTGAGATTTTGTTAATCTCACAAGAATCCATCTGCTTTACAAGATAAACAGAAACAAATTTTACGAACCACTAAAAGCATTCCACAAGCAACTAACAACCTCCAAATAGGCAATTTCCTAATGACTATTTTCTAAATACTCTTAAGCATTTAGCCATTTCGGAGGGTTTGTGTTGGGTGACTACATTTGATTTCTTCCTTATATAACTGTGGGAATTTTCAATGCTGTTATAAACTTAGAATAAATCAGTTTTAAAGTGATGTTTAAAACTGATTTTCACTCTGTACTTAAATCAAAAAGCTGTTTGATTAGAGCGTAGCCAGGTTAAACACTTAAATCAGCAATTGCCCCCCAAAATTGAGAGTGAGAGCACTATCTTGTTGAGAAAAACACATGTCTGCCAACTCTGTGAGGCCTCTTGTTACCACTTTGACCACATGTGGCTCTCCTATAGTTCCTTGCCATGTGTGCCATATCACTCTTTCACACGATACAGCATATCTACCGCTCTCCTCCTGGGCAATCCACCATGTCTTTATGTGGATTTGGAGTTATAGTGGGTTAGTTCTAGACGTAAGATTCTTTCCATGAGGGTCGCGCTGGTGCACCTGTTTATCGAAAGCCCAGAAAATGTCAGGGCTATTGTGGTAGAGGGTTGCTTGTCTTTTTGAGTCAGAGCGGGTGTCAGTGAGTGTCTGAGACATCTCATTGCTTCGCCAAAATTGCAGAGCAGCGTTTTGCTCTCCGCACGAAAACATGCCACGTTGGTTTCATTTGATATCTGATCACAGATTATGTTACCCCAGTCATAATTACGAAATATATCTTTTTAACCTTTTTTGCCAGCAATATTATATCATGGTTACAGAAAACCATCATACAATGTTGAAATAGCAGAAAGGAAAAGGAGAAAAAAAGAAAAAGGAAGTGATTGCAGAAAAATTTACTCGTAATCAGTCTCATGGAGGCCTTTTTCTCTGTGACTGTCCAAATTGTCCAAACTATTAAATAACTGACATGCAACATATTTGAAGCCGAATTTGAGCAAGCTACCACAACAAGTCTTAGAAAACCAAGCTCTTCTCAGACAGAGGGCTGTAAATGAGTCCAAATAATGACACAACACCACCCAGAAACAGCTGTTTGGAAATGATGTGAAAGAAAAGTGGATTGACACAGCAATGAGAACTCATGTGGGGTCCTTTTCAGGGCTGGGGAGGAGGAACCTGTGAAAGGGCCTGCCACAGGGGAGAAAGGAACCTCTCATGGCCCATTGTGCATGAATGCACCAGCCTGCAGACCTGTCTCCCTCCTGACCCGTTCTCATTACCAAGCCTGTCCTGCTCTCACCCAGCAGGAACGTTTGTGTTTGTTTCTGCACCTCTTTCATTTGACTTCTTTTCTGTGGTAACAAATTTGATGCTTTCTCATGATCCATATAGCTTGATATAAGTTTAGAGGAAGAGTGAAGACTGAAATACTCACACTGAATGACTTGTTAAGTCTTGGTATGTAAAAGTTTGAGCCTTTAAGTTTCAGAGATCTTGGAATCCAGCATCATCTCTGAAGAAAACAAGGCAATTTGTAAATATCAGCAATTTTAATTTTCTTTTTTCTTTCTTTTTCCTCTATTTGAAGCATATCAGTTAAAGATTACAGTCATTTCTTCTCATTTTCCCAACTGAATTCACTGATCCATATTTTTCTCTTTTCTCTTACTGTGATACCTGTATGTCTCTTGGGGCTTAAATGCAATGGCTATTCCTAATCCTGAATGATAGTTGCATTGAGATGATTGTGTCTTAATAATAAGATGAAAATAGCAAGAAACTAAGTTTATGACCCACTAAATCTAAATGGGAGTAAGCAAATGTAAAAGTGCTTTCTACTGATGCTAAAAAGAACTATGACACTTACTTGTGGTAAGTCTATGACCTGGAAGCTGGAATTGTAGTGCTGGTTGGTGTCATCTTGGACATGTCACTGTTAATGCGAGGATCGGCTCAAGAGACATGGAACTGCTAGCTTCTCGCATCGGACCTGAACAAACTTCTCACTGATGATCATTCCCTCAAGCAGCCTTAAGAATGAGAGCACTACGATACGAATTACCCTCTGGGATCAATAAAGTATACCTTCATTTCATTTGTTTCTTGCTCTGTACCTTTATCTCTTTCTTTTCCTCTGATAAGGTCCTTTGAGTTTGCTTTACCAAATTACCCATGATCTGAATTCAAAACTACCAGTGTTGTGATAGATGCTAGCACACAATATCATGTGGTGCCATAAGTTGTAAAATGTAAAATGGTGCACCAATATACAAAAAAAAGTTATAGACTTGAAGTACGGTTTCTTAGCCTTGGAATGCAGCAAGGCAACAACAACTGCGTAAATGCACATAATTAACCATCAGAGTGAGTCAAATTGATTGTGTGCAGAATTTATGGACATACAATCAGTTTTTCTTTTCTGACTTTATATAGACACCTTTTCTGCCATAATGTCCCTTATGTTTAAGTGTGTACCATCTCTAAGCCTCTGAGAATGTGATTTGTGCTAAGAGTGGAACACCCAGAGGGACATAACAGTTGAGGTTGAAAGAAATATAGAACATATTTTTGGGCCGGTTAAAACAATTGGACAGGTTTTTTTTCAGTCTTGTCCATTCCACAAGTGACTAAAGTATTTTATTTTTGTAGAGCATTCAAATAATCGCCTGCACTCAGGGTGTGAGGGGATTCTAAGCAAAATAGTAAAAAAATGCTCTTGGAAAACATCTCTAACTCTACCTTTCAGGGCCAAATAGTTTTTTCCTTTAGTAGTTTCCTGTTAAGTTAATAACAAAACATCTCTTACGCACTTGATACTCACTGGTTTGGTTCAGACAGTAACACCAACTCTGTGACATCTACACACATCTACGCTGTGTTTCGGACTTTCTGAAAGCAGCAACAGATTTCTTTTTTGAGGTTATCAAAATCTCTTCCTGGATACATGATTTTTTTTCTTAACAGTAGAACCTCCAGTATTCCAGTACTCCAAAGAACCACCAAAGGGAGTCATTTTGACCTCCTTGTGACGCACTGTTTTAAAAAAAGGATGAGGGTGGCATTTACAGAAGAAATTTCTTTCCCCTTTCAGTCTTTTTCATTACTCAGAAGTAGTGAAAGCTTCAATAAATAAGTGATAAATTAATTTTAATGTCGGATTACTTCAGGCTTGTATTGAAAATAGAATATGTTAAATATTTAGTCTGCAACTTTTATTTAAAGTCAACAAATGCCTGGATGAGAGTTATGTCTCATGTCGCTGAAACATGGTGCGGTTTACTGTGCTGTTAAAAGAACAGAGCGACCTCTTTAAGAACAGTCGATCTAGACAGGAGGGGAGAGAGAGATGTACACTATGTCAGCTGGTTTGACACACAGGTAGAGCAGTAGGGAAGGGAGGGGTGTGTTGTAGCAGAGCTGTGAGAAATAGTTTTTTTAGCAATTAATATTTTGCTAGAAGCTTTATTTATTAACACTACACAGCTCTTCTAGTTTCCAGCAGAGTCCCATGTCTGCTTGACAACTGCAGCGTGAAGAGAAGGGAGCTAATCCTGAAGCTGGCTGCTGACTAACTCACCCAAGAGAAATAACCTTACCTCCATCTCCCATCCTCAGTTTTAAGGAGAAAGCAGAAAAGTTTAACAGCTGAGATAACAGGGCATTATAGTTACTTAACCCTCACAAAAATGTTCTGGAACAAAAAGATCTGATGGAACAATGAGGAAAATTATTAGTTTTGTTGTGGCTGAATGCTCTTGTGATTGCGATGTTTAGTTCAACTCGGGGTCTGCAACCTGCGGCTACAGTGCCACAAGTGGCTCTTTAGACTTTCTATAATGGCTCTCATTAACATATGCTGAAGATCATAAAGAACCTAATAATGTTCTCCATTATTGATATTGTGACAAATGTAGGTTTTTTTCATGGAATAATTGCATAGGATTTTCACAATGACACTAACAGTACCAGTAATATTCTTTTAAATCCATGTTTCTTGTCATTTATTTTTTAAACTATAGGCTTCTTTTAATAATAAAAAGACAAATATCTGCATCCCATAGAGGAAATTTGCAAAGTTTTGTTTTTCTTTAAAACCTAGAAATAGAAAAATGAAATTATTTATCAAAAATGACATTTCTCATGGTAGCTATCAAAATTATAAGCTGTCTCTTTGCAAAGGGTCATGTAACATTTGTGGCTCTGCACTGGTTTTATTTAACTAGGAAAAATTGACTCTTTAAATTGTAAAGGTTACAGACCACTGACCTATACTATAAACACAGCCAGACCAGGTTGGATCCCTGATGCACATTATTCCCTGCTGTATAACAGTTAGGGTTACACTCGAGCCCAACCAATGTTAGAAATATAACAAAGTGCAAAAAATAACTCATGCATGGGACACACATACACATAACTGCTCACACATGTTTTACAATTTACCTTTGGAGATTGTATTTTTTAAAGTTCATTGTTGATGACATTGTGATGATATCATTTGCAGTGATTTTTCCATCATCATCCCCTGACATCAACTCTGTTGAGAAACTGTGGAACTTCCTTAAAATGTAAATCTATGAAGGTAGTTTGGTGGTATACCACCTAACAGCAAGTTAAGGAGGCAATTCTGCTACCTCAGATGAGATCCAGACAGAAACTGTCCATGGACAACAAGTTCAAAGAATGTGAGTTTTTAAGGTGAGAGGTTCTTAAGGTTAGGAGAGGTTCCTGTAAACTTGATCTGTGAAAAAAAGTATATATTTTGGGTAAAGTTATCTCTTACATAATCCGAAGAAAATGTAAGATTTGAATGACTTGAATCAAACATTTAAGCTCTTTTATACCCAATTCAAAGCTTCATCTACCTCCCAGGAGAAAGACAGTCAGCCAAAGGGATATCCCTGTGGCCAAATAGCCAGGGCACATTATCAGTCGGACGCATAGTGACAGGACCCTCACTGTCACATATCCTCATCTATAACAAATTAATTAACCCAGTTTGATCCACAGCAAACTGAATATCCAACTTTGAATTTACATCATACAGTATATCCATGTGGTTTAAGTCACATGACGTGTTAGCAGTATTTCAGTAATGCATGACAAAGTAGAACAAGGTGCACTGTGTTTTCTGCTGCGGCCACCTCCCACATGTTTTATGAAACTGCATTCATCACTTTCATGTAAACTCAGCATGAGTTCTGAGTCTTCCATGCCATGTTATAATATTATGGCTATGGTCTCTAAATTATAAAGTGTTGACTTTGCAGATAGTTTTGCATACTGTATGTCAAACCTCTAATATCCTAAATTTACTATATACTTCGTCCCACCCCTGTAATTAGCAAACTTCTTAATACCTCCCCTCATACATTTTAAATATTTACTGTCCCCACATACCGGCACTCTAGAGGATCTATGGAAACATGAGGATGTTGCCATAGTGAGAGTCATCCTTTAAACCAACTGGGCTTCATGCTGTGTGCACTATTCCTCTGCCAGATCTGAAAATCTCACCGGGGGAACTTCAAGTAGCATATTTTAGGAACAACGAAAAGATGGCATTGGCCTTTATGTCCCACTAACAGGATCACAGTGGACCACAAATCATAGTTTGTTTAGCTGTGAATTTACTTACCCAGCTTCTAATGGATTAATCAAAGAAGGATGAATAAATATGTTATAAGTTTCAATCAGAAGTAGCAAGTTCATGTGACCATACAGGAAGTCCATGTCATTGTAGCCACTGCATCAACAACCGCAGCACGTCAACAAATAGTCTGAAGCAGCCTTTGGGATCAACTCTCTCCCCGTGGCTCTGAGCAAGTAGTGCAAGTGTATGGTCAGACCCACTAGTCAGGCACCACACCCTGCCAACAACCACCGTCTGACAGCTGCTGTTGCCTCGACAACCTGTGCGCATGGGAAAAGTCTACAAAAAGCCAAGCAGTCAGTTAGGATGTGACATGACAGGAGAGATCTAAGTGTCCCATCACTTCAACCGTCTCAGCTCTGAACAGAGCGGGCAGTTTTCTTTAATGGCCCGAGTGATGAGAGGTGTAACTGCAGGTTGTAGGGTAGTAAATTGGCTTGAGTTTAAATGGTTTTAACTGCTGCTCCAAGACCTAATAGCAATAGCCAAGGAGGTCTGAAGCGTTTATGTATTTGTGGATTACATTTTACTGCAATTCAACTCAGTAAAACAGAGAATATAAGGGTAGAAGTTTTCTTTGGAATGATGATATGGGGGTCCATATGTATAAACCATGATGCTCAGAATTAGAAACATATTAATTTTTCCTTTGCTGCCTGCCCAAGCCAGCTAATTGATAGAACATATCCTGGTGAGGTGATCCTGAAATGAACTCAGCAGCCGTTCTGTCAAGCCTCACTGTTTTTGTTGAATGACTAATTAAAATGAGAAAACTCAAAGTAATGTGAGTAGTTTTGCTATTTTTGCTATTCTTTCACAATATTAAACGAAACATGAGAGCAAAAATGATGTTATTCGAATGTGAGATAATTTGATTTGTTGTGTTTACAGAACTCAAAGCAAAGGATCTAATTGGCAACAGAGAACCATTTCGCTTCTTTATCCTCTGATGAGATTTATGGCACATGTGGCACTTCACAGTCCTGTTAAAATCTCACTGAACGTAAAAAAATATTTGTCAGAATGGCTTGAAGATGAACTCCAAAAGTTATAAACAGCAACTTTTGGCTTTAGGCAGAGTACTTTGTGCTGATACAGACCTGGAAATGAGACATTTGTACATGTGGTCAAATATGGTTGCTCACAGGTCTTGTTTATTTTGTACTGAGCTTGGAGGACTATGTTGCACTAAATTGGCAGCTGAAAGAGATATGATGTGTATGTACGCAACAAATCGAGACAGAAAACATGTCTGTATGGTCACAATAAATCATAGATACACTGTTGTTCATCACACAGACTAACACATGTAAAGCATATCATTGTTTAGAGGCCAGAGCGGAGGAGGAGAGGAGCTACACATCACAAATGTCCGGATATCCTTAGATAATCCAGTACACTTTGATAGGTTTACATTTGTTTCTACACACTGTTTATTTTCCCTTTGATTCTGTGTTTAGTTATATTAAGAAAAAAAATATGGATTCTAGTCTCAGGTCAGCTCTAGTTTTGTGTTCCAAGCTAAGGGCCCTTTTTAGAGTACCCAATCAACCCAACTTACTGCATGGATAGCAAATAATAATAATAATAGTAATAGTAATAGTAATAATAATAATAATAATAATAATAATACTAATAATAATAACAGGCCAATGATAATAATAATAATGTAATTTGGATAAAGAAACTTGACTGATTAACAGAAGATAATGAGTTGCCTTACATTTGCGTTACTTATGCTCAATAAAAATTTGGGAGGGCTGCTCATTAGTGCAGAGGACTTCTTCAAGTTAATAACATTTTTTTCTGAAAAATCAATGGGGTTTAGATCTAACACAATATTGTATATAAATGAAGAATTTACCTATAAAGAAATCTTTTGAAACAAAAAATAATAATACAGAACACATGATTAACATGGTTACCTGGAGCAATCTGTCACAGAAACTACAAATATCCATGACTGTGGCTCAAGTGAATTTGTGTAATAGAAGATGTTTGTGGCTGTTCAGAAAGGCCGTTCAGAAAGTAGAGTAGTTTTTGAATAAAGCGCATGACCAACCTCTTCGAATCCCAGCTCGCTCCCTATCCACGCCTGCACAAGCTTGGTTTCAGCTGCAACACCGGCGTCTAGCCGACCCTCCCATCATGTCAAAAAGTTTGTAATGTCTTTCTCCTCTTCTTAGTAACATCAAAAAAACCTCTTTCTTTTGCCGCCACTGCCTTTAGTGGCGTTTAGCTCTGCCATCAGACATTGCTAACTGCTAGCAGAGGGATTGATTGTTAGCCACCTGCTGTGAACAGTAGACCGGAGTATGCACGGTAATCATAACACGTCCAAAGAGTGATTGACGGTCAAACAGACAAATAAAACATGCAGTGACTGCAAAAATGATTGGTCGATGTTTTTTAAGTCCCATTACTTTCACAGCTGATACATAATGACAATTTTATGTTTAAAGATTTTAAATAATCATACCTCATGGGGCAGTGAACCCATTTATATCTAATATTGCAAAACTTGTTAAAAGAAACATCATCTATAACACCTTTAAATCGTATCATTCTTGAGGAAAAACTGCTGGAAGAAGTATTATTCACATTTATTGCCATTGTGAAAAATCTGGCTCTGGCTTTGGCTGAAACAGGTAAACAGGATAACTATTAACAGTAAAATAAAAACAGATTAGCTACAAAAAAAAGCTACAAACAGATTTTAGAATGAATGAATGAAACAGGTTTTAGATAAATGAAGACTGAAAAATCATAATAAATATGGGAAAGTGAAGGGTTTACTGCTTGTGTTTGTCTTGGGCCCCAAAGTGATTAAATACAACCCTGAACTTCACCACATGGTCAGATTTAGGCATGAAACTGACTTGGATAGTTGTGGTTAGAAAAAAAACCCAAACCAAAACAACTCATGACTTCTTATATATTTTCACATAATCAGCCACATGTTAAAGATCACCTTCTCCCAGGTCACCTGGTGAAGAGTCCATCCCATATGTGATCAACAATAATGTGTTACAAACACACACACAAACCACACCAGCCTCCTTCTGTGTGGCATGAAACATTTCTCAGTTTATTATGAGACCATGCTGGTACACCAGCAAAGTACAGCAGGGTTTGACACTTTGATAAATGCTGTATGAGTTTCCCATCACATTAACATTAACTGTTTGAGGTCCTCTCTCTATGCTTAGCCAAAATGTTGTTGGCTGTACTTGCATGACTGACTGACAAGTATGGAAGTGACATCAATTTTCAAATTCACACTTGTGATCCAAGATTCCAAAAGTTGCCCATGTTGGTTTTGAGGAGTATCTGACTGGAAAAAACTTTTCTCTTGCCCTCTCTGTTTTGCAGATCTGCTCCATGCTAACTTTGTTTGGGTATTAAAGAGGCAGAGGAGTTTGGAAGAGGGCTGTCAGTGCCAGAGATTTGCCTTAAACAAAGACATGTGTTACCAAAGGGATGTCAGCCTGCCTGCTACCCAGCACTATGTAACTCAATCCATATTCTTATCCACTGCAGGGGGGGCTCTAAGGAAGAAAGGGTTAACTATGTTGATCAAAGGCAAAATGCTGGACCAAAGGACTCATCTAGATCATCAGTTTGACCTTGGTGCATCCATCAGCCATTTGAACGTCAGGACTGTGGCGAAGCGAGGTCCAGTTGATGTGTATGGAGTGAGGCGTTCGGGGGGTAGCAACTGTCTTTGGGAGCTGGGGTGCTGATGGGCCTGTGTGGTAGATGAAGAGCTGGCTGGGGGAAACGAGACCCACAGAAACAAGAAAAAGAGGGGAAAAACTGGGAGGAGGGTTGCTGGATTAAAGCCCCAACCAGCCTTTAACTTCTCCCAAACCACACAGAGCTGGTGTCCAATGCCCTAAATATTCAAAGGCATGTACACTTGCCCACTTTCAGCAGATGACACAGATGGAGACAGAAATATACAAGTGCAAGGCAATCACTTTCTCTGATGTCGCGCTCTCTGTGGCGTACTCTGCTCGGAGCAGGAGATGGACAAGTTCTCTATGTTGAAAGAAAGTTGTCCACATGCTTCTCATCATAATGTGACGGAAACCCTTAAAATTAGTAGGTTTTGTTGGATGTGACAAAGCTGAAAAAGCCATTAAATGAATTAAGATTGTTTGTTTAAACAATAAGGCTTTCTGTTTCTTAGAGGACCTAGATGCGCTTGTACTGGAGCTATTTGCATGTTGTTCCAGTGACCTTCCGTCCCCATGGAAAAACAACAAATTCAGCAGAAATGTTTCCATGTATGTGACCCACATCATGGAACCTACTCACCTCCACCACTGCTCTTTCCACAGGCTAGACATGCAAAGATGATACACTGGCACTGGATCTTATTGGCACTTGCTGTGGTTTGGCTATTTTTGAATTATCCTCTGGAACGTCTGCTCAAATGTTGCTACCGAATGGAGAAAAGTAGTAATGCATGCTGCTTGATGCTGTTGTGACAAGTTGTCGAATAACTTTTTCAAACAGATTTGTAGAGAAGCAATTTTAAGGGTCCAGTCCACTTGAATAGGATGTATAGTTGTAGAAAACGTTTGTCGCTTTTTAAGTGAACAAAAAGTAAGAAGACCCAAATTTTACAAAAGGCAGCTGCGGAGTGTCAAGTTCTGTGGTTTCAGCTCTGCAGCGTATTGATGTTGTTTTATCAGAACACATCATTTAAAGTGCAACACTTGAAGTCTTTCTGAGGTTCTATGGTCTGGATTCAGTTAATTCATTGTCATCTTTGACAGTTCAGTTCATCATTAGCATTTTAGCAGTATGCCAAATTAAATTTTCTTGAAAAAATTAATCATGGTTTTGAAAAATGAATTACATCATGCTGAGTCCTTGTGCCAAAGTGCAGCAAGCAGCATGCCATGGAAAAATGTTACCACGAAACGACTTTTCACTTGCTCATCTTCTAAAATTTGTAATTCACCTTCAAAACATTTTCCTGCTTTTATGTCACAGAGGATTGGTGGGGGGGGGCTTGCAATGAAAACGGCAATGTAAGGGTCTTTTAGGGTAGTTTTTCCTTGGGTGGAGTCTGCTTTTAGAACCCCGACCTCACTTCTTAAAAACAAAACATGAGGAGAAAAATAACCTCAAGGAGAAGCCGTGGCCCAGACAACCACCGGACACTGAGCAGTACAAAAAGTGCGTGTGGGCTGTCCTCGAACTCCTTTCACTAAATGTGTCCACGGAGAAACCCACTTCCCACGGGGACGTGTTTGTCTTCTCGTTCACACAGAGAGAGGTATACACTTAAAGAAAGAGGTGGCATTCGAACAGAAGCTTGAGGTGAGCGGGCAAATATGTTTTAAATTTGCACAGAGATGAACACATACAAATACAGCAGCGCCTGGGGTTAAACCCATCCCATCATTTCAGACTGCTGATGCTAATGCACTGTAGCTGTGAGGCCTGAGGGCTTCACCACAAAAGTATTAACCTCGCTCATATTTTACAAGCCTAGCTTGCGGACCCGGTCCAACAAAAACAGGTGTGCACGCCAATTTGGGCATCGTTACACCCCAGGCTAATGTCTTGTCTGCATATATACTGTATATAGTTAAATCTTTCCTCTCTGCTCTCAGCAAATCTCAAGTTATGTGCACTTTATTAACCAGAACCATTTTTTTGTTTGTTTTTTTGTTTTCCATGTGAAGTAGGTGTAACACCTGGAAATCTCAAATCACATATTTAGTGTAAACTCAGTTGCACTGACACTCCTGTTTGAACAAAGCAACTTAATCTTCATTTATCCATTTGTTGATTCCAGCTCAGTTAATTGAGCCTCACTTGCCGTTGGGGTAAAATGCTCAAGATAGTTTGAAAAGCATCTTCACTGTCAACACATACACACACACTCACACACACAAAAAAAACCCCTCAAGCACACAACCAGAAACAGAGACCCTCGCCAGTCCATTTGGACAATACAGCTGCAGACGGATGGAGACAGTCAGGTAGTGTTCAGAGTCCTCAGCCTGGGGTCTTGACGATCCCCACTTTGCCTTGTGGTCTATGATGTCACACAGGGTTTTGCCTTTGAATGGCCATGTGTTCCTCACCACTAATATCAAACAGATGACGAGAAACCTCCAAATGATGGTCTTTCATGAAGACAAGCAGTCAAAACAAAGTTATAGGAACACAGAAAAACACCACTCCGAGTGATCACATGACAGAACAGACTATGTGCTCTTAATTGCAGCAGGCTGTGCTGCGGGCGGCATTAAACTGTATCGTGTGCTCTTCTGCTTTATTGAAATTTCTCATTTTAAACCTGCCCTTGTGACACTGGCAGAGGCAGACTGAACATCCGTCCTGTGAGTCTGCTTAATTTCTCCTTTTTCAACAGGGTAGTGCTGGTTTAATTAGCATCTTATCAACTGCAGCCTTAACGTCTTGGAATAATAAACATGACTTTTAATAGTGTTGCTCAGGAATCCACCATGCATAGAACCGTTAAACACCCCTTTTCTTTGTGTCTGGATAATCTCAGGAATCGGGTCAGTAGACCTTCACCTCCTGGATGTGTTTTGTTTTTTATATTTCTTCTTTCCATTTGGGTAATTTAAAAGTTGTTTTATTGCTATCCTTGCCCTCTCCTCCCCATCTTACAGGTGTGTTTTATCTTTGAGAGCCAAGCGTCTAATCTCTGCCCTCCAAAGTTGCAAATCACAAAAGGAGGCAGAATATTGATGCAAAGTCAAAGGAATCTGAGGGGGCAAAGGAGCGCACAGAAGTAAAAAAAAAAAAGATTGTTTATAATCTAGTTGCACCATCAAATGGTGTAAAGTTTTATGGTTCTTTCTTAATTAAATGGCAAAGATCCAAATCAATACCGAGTTCAGTTCCTCTTTCTTCTCAATACACTTTAGCTTGAAACCTTGTTGTCACATCCTCCTTGTAGCTAAAAGGGACTTCCCTGTTCTCCTGATGCAATGCCAAAGACCACTGAACAGCAAGACCATATTATTGTATTTGGATAAAGTAAACGCACAGCCTTGACAAACACAAGTGGTAATGTTACCATATGACAACTTTTTCCCTTCTAACACGGCCCTGAATTGGAAAAGAGCTCCTCGCCTGAATAACAGCAGAAGCATTAGCTTGCAGAATATATCCCAATGAACTAATGATCCTGACACCCAAACAATGGCTGCTTTAGAAGAAGGCACACACAACAGACTTTGTTTTTTTCTATCTCATATTTTTAATGACAAAATGTTTGTCAGAAACAAACAGATTTATTTTTCTCAATCCAGGGCATATTATGGGGGAGCTTATGGGGTTCCGGTCCCCTGGGCTTCAGACAACTAACAAAACACATCTTACTTCTGCTCTGCTGCCCGTCTACAATGCTTTTCACATGCAGGAGGTGTGAACGGCCAGCAAATGGATGAAGTAGCATGGCCTGCTTTCACAGAAACACTTCATAGAAAGAGCTGGATGAGACCACCAACACTTATGAGGTCCAAAAATGGTCAGCAGAAAAAAAAAAGAGATAAAAATCTCGAAACTGAAAAAACAATCTGGTGTCGGTCACTTTCTAAGACAGGAAAATCAATTAAATTTGAGAACACTGTCTATATAATACGTAAAGGCCAGAAGGAAAATGAAAGTTACGTATTATTTCACGGTTTTAACTCTGAAAACTCAACTCTGTTTTCTTTTCTCTTTGCACAACAGCTGCTCCTACTTATATGATATACTCCCTCTTTCTCCAACCCACTCTCAATTAGCTCCTCTCCTAAATAGCCACTCTTTTCACTTGCAGTTTCCGGCTACACATGCACCTCCTTTCATCGAGCCATCCCATCCATCTCCAAAAAACACCCCCAGAAAACAGCTACACTCTTGTTTTGTGCATCCAGAGACAAGAGGCACACTGAGCCACTTCCTATTCACATCAGATCATTTGCATGAAGGTCCTCATCTTATTTAGTGCCTCCAAACGCTGCTGCCAATGCACAAAGCACGAGCAGCTCAAGCACTGGGTCGGTTATCCTTCTGTCCTGATTTGGTTCGTCTTCTTCATCATAAGCTGTCGCTTCGCATTATTTGAGAAAATTGCTGATTTCATCTGCATTTCTGTCCAAGTTTTCTGCAACCACACGAGTCCAAAGTTATTCTTTAAAAAATGAAAACAAAATACAAGGTACCATTTTTTATCCAATAACCAGTTTCAATTTGAAATTCTAATCAGATATTATTTGGTTCACAGACATTTTTTTTCTGCATTGCTGACTTTCGCGCTTCGCTGTCGATGGGTTTCTTTTATTCATGCTTGGTTTGGGTTTTTTTCCCCCCACTTTTTGTGATTCTGATCACATCTTCGTGAATACAGGCGTCAAGAAGAAGCCCCATGTGAGAGGAGACAGTTGACTTCTGCTTCATGCATGCCACAGTCCGGACAGAGGAGCATAGCATATCACATATCAAAATAACATCAAAGTCAACTTATTGCTTGATTTATATATTTTTGATTAATAATAATTTATCCTTCTGAGAGTTTTTGCCAGTTTTATGTGTGTGTGTGTGTGTGTGTGTGTGTGTGTGTGTGTGTGTGTGTGTGTGTGTGTGTGTGTGTGTGTGT
>JAVQJG010081321.1:0-15346 GCA_036024015.1 Craterocephalus amniculus | reverse complement strand
GGTTCTGTACTGGCAGAGAAAGTAGCTTAAAAATGTCAACAACGCAAAACTCGTCCATTCAGCCTTACATGTTCGAGCCAGAGTCTGACCCAGAGCAGGAAAATGAAGACGACGAACCGGCAGAACGGCGGCTTCAATCATTTTGTCTTGTCAACTTTCAACTTCGGCATGACTGCGGTTGGACTACAAAAATCGAAGCGAAGGGGAAAATGGCGGATCACGAAACTGTTTACCCGGAAGTCCATGACCATATTTAGCAGAACCGCAGCAAATACAGCGACGTAATAGATAGCAGTGAAAACAAAACGGAATGAAAAATATGACCAAAAAAAGAATAATGAGATTTATATGCTGCACCGGAAGTCAATAAATTACATTTTTCTGCACTCTTGAACACTCGGAAAAGACAAAAATATTGACTAAGTGTTTAAGGGCTTAAAAAAGTGGATTTTGCATGCTACGTTCCCTTTAATTCTATGGGATGCAGGAGAGAGAAAAGCTGTGATTCCTTCAGAAGGTGAAAGCTGAGTTTTTGGAGGGTACACGTGACAAAACTGATCTGGTGATACTGTCCTGATGAAACTTCATGTTGCTTATTGGCTGACAGTTTGCCCTGATTGATTTGCTTTGTGTCCCTGTGGCTGAGTTTTCTTCATTGGCAGTACCAGTGATTCAATTCAATTCATTAACTTTATTTATCCCCACAGGGGCAATTCATAGGCAAAAGAGTGGCTAAAAATTAATTAAATAAATAAATAAAATACAACAAAACATGCACAACAAAATTAGAAATAATACAAGACACAAATTGCAGATAATAATTATATAATAAAATAAATGATTGCATCATGTGGAGGGCGTATTAGTATTAGATTACTATTAGCCCACGACAAGCCATGCTCCTTATTAGGAGGTACTTCTGGTTGTAAAACTAAGTAATGTTTACATTTTTGTTAATTATAAGGAGCCTTGACGTTTCTTTTACTTTCCTCACAGTCTCTTCTGACACATAATGTAAGCAGCCTTCATCAAACTTTATCATTAAGTTTAGTGTCTAACCAGAAACTACATCTTTGCCTCTGTGGGAAGGACTTAGCAGCTTCCTCTGATCTCTTTACGCATTAATTTCCTCCTCTAGCTGACCACAGAGGTCAAGTAGAGGACCTTTCTTTTCACAATTACATCTCTTATGTAACACAAGTGTTAACATGGTGATACATTTATAGCTGAAATAATGTCATTATCCATCAAATATTCCATTGGATAAACTTGAGCTGTGCTACTTGATGACTGATTAAAGGTTATTTTTTCCAAAGGACATTCATTAAAAGAAAAAGTCAACTTAATCTAGTGTTTTTTATGGTGATTGGACTATTTGGGGTTTTAGAGCGGCTCTCAGGTCAAACAAGACATTTGTTTAGACCAAACTGTTAAAAGAAATTAATCAGCATTGGAAAAAGAGGTGGGACAAGTATTTAAAAGAAGAGGACTGAAAAGTGGTTGCATACTTGGACCTACTTTATCATCGAGCTTCAGGGGGATGATTCGTTCTGCTCTCCGCCGTTTCACTTAGAAAACATTGCACATTGCTCATTGGCTGTCGCTTTTTATAGAGAGGGAGGCATGTGGCCGGACTGGGAAACACGAGGCTGGTGTGATGTCATGCCGTACTCAGGATGAAATTACACCTCCAGTTTTTTACACACTTTAATTTAGCCATGAAGAATTTCTGCTTATTGCCCCTTTGAATTATTGATTTAATAGACGTCGTAATGAAATAGCGCAGGTATCAGATTGGTACTGTGATGGGCAGATACCTAATCCCCAGGTCTCAAACATAAACAAAGTAACACTGATTTAAATTCAACAAGCGGGGCATATTCAAGCTTTCCTGGAAGAAACAAAAGTAGCCTGTCACTGTTAATGATGCAGACAAGCAGAACACATTATCTTGTGAAAACAGCAGCTTTTCTTGTTTTTTCCCCTTAACTCACAGAATGACATTTATTTATTTGTTTAAATTGTTTTGCTGAGGCATTCTATTCATTTAGAAAATGTTTTTTATTTTTCATGGTAATGCTATAACTTTTATTCCCTCTAAACTTAACACACTATCAAAATGACAGAAGAACAGCTATGGTGCAAAGACACAGTTTATTAATGAGGGCTGCACTCAACTTAGAGGAAGCTCTGCTTTTTTGCATTTTCCACTAACATACTCAGTTACAACCGGGAATTCAGCTTTCATCAATAAACCCAAGATCAGCAACATAATTCAAGGACTTGTTTTTATATTTCTAGTTGTATTGTCACTGAAATGTTCAGGAATATGAGATATGCTTTGTAATGCTGTGCAACCCTACTAAGAATCCAACAATGCTCAAAGGGAACTCCATTTCCTACTGCATGTTGTACGGTTTGGTTAATACACTGCATTCTCACAACACAGGGCAGAAGTGACACATTCTTACAGACAAGCTGGGTATGGCAGATGAATTATCAACCACGTATCTGACATCAGAGTAATATGCAATATACAGTACTATGCATACAATAAAAAATGGAAATTAGTTCATTGGTTGTGCATCTCTGTTTTAAAGAGTTACCATGATGATGTTCCTCCAGCTGGTAAGAAGGAACAGTGGAAGTAAAGTCTTGAGTATGAAAAGTTAAAAAGCTGGTTCACTTTATTCCTTTTCAAGAACTGTAGGTTAAATTGTAATATGCATATTGGATATGTATCTCACTGATAGACAGAAAGAAAGAATCTGCAGCTGCATCACATGCGAAGAGTTTAAACATCAGGCTGTCTTTGTTGTGAGGCGGTGTGGCAGCATGCAGGGATAATGCTGCCACTTCAGGTGTTTTCACCACCGTTGTTGCAGTTTTTAAAGACTTGACTGAAGCACATGGGCGAGTACATCTGTGGAGCTGGGTTGTGGTCTGTGGCACTGTGTTTATCAAAATAGGTGACGACTGATTCGAATGGACTTGTTTAGATCTTTTGAGTGCACAGTTTAAACAGTCCACTTCTAGATCAGAAGCAGTTATAAGATCTCCGCTGTGAAATTAAATGTGGTATGCGATGGTGAAACAAGCCCGAAGTAACTCGCTTTGACATAGATTGGTAGAAAAGATTTTGAAACTTTTGACATACATATCACACAAGGACAAAAATAACAACACAGGCACTTTTGAAAAAAATGTTTAAAATAGAATATTTTTATCTCGGGTTTTATCCAGCACTCTCATCACTTCATACTCTTCATCTTCCTAACCCTCTTTGCCTCCACTCTCCAGTGATTAGTTGGTTTGCCTTCATGTATGAAAAACTAAACCGGATTAGTCCACGTGAGCTACATAAGTGCCTTCCTGCTCACATCTAAGTGGAGGGCCTATCCTCGTCATCACATCATTTCCTGAAGTCAGTTTTGCTGTAATCTCCTTCATGTTTTGTCAGATAATGTAAGGCTCATAAATACTGTGATCTGGTTTCAGATGCAGAGACATTGTGTTCTGTCACGTCCCTGTGGTCCCTTTCTAAAGAAGTTCAGAGGGTGTTTTTCAGAAAAGGAGACCACAAAAGAAGAAGTGAAACTGCAAACAGCTTCTGATATTTTGCACACTACCTAAAAAAGAGCGGCGATGACTGACCATGCAGTTAGATAAGCTGAGCATCACAACACATCCCCGGTAGTTAGGTGTGTCAGTAACTCAATGCATCGCCCTCCATAAGGCTGAACCTCAGCAGCACACAGTCTGCTGCAGGCTCTGAGTTGCATTTAGGTTAGAAATGGTTGCTTACAGAAGTTTTTTTTTTAAAATTATGAGTATTTAGTTCACAAGCTATTACAAAATTGGAGCATATTTTTTAACTAATCATTCATTTATGATATTGAAGCTTCAGTGCAATAAGAACCTAGTCTTTGCCTCCACTATACTAGTACAGAAATATGTATGAGAGAATATGTACAGAAGTATATGATTGCAGGTAATGCCAGTTATTTTGTTAGAGGTGTCCTCTGTAAAGAGTTTTCATCAGATTCTTGGATTCCACCACCCAGAAAGCACACATGACAACAAGATGGATTCTGGGAGGAAATTGTAACCAATTTACTGAGAAAGCTTCTGTTAAATTCTTTGGTTTAATGGAGATTTCTGTCATTTTCACGACCCATGTATCAAGTCGTTTTGTGATTCAAGTTACAGTTAAATGTGATGAGTAGTTCTTCTAAAAGAGACCAAAAAGGTGCAAATGAAAATGTATCTGGCCTTCTGACTTTATGTGACATTCCGATATTATGCTTAAAGGTCATACAGTTAAGATTAAAAATTGCATTTCTATATACAATATAGTAATGGTGGAAGCTTTCATGGACGCACCAGTCTGCAGCTGAAGTGGGACACATCCCATTAACAGAGTCAGCTGTTTTTCCAGCTCACATGCAGCATTTATAAGCCTTTAATATGGTGATCTTAAAGCCTGATGTTCGAACATCTCCAGCCTGTCCCAGAGTAAGCTGGCTGAGCTGCTAAAACAACCTCAGATCTGCAAACTCACGGCTGAATTTAGGTTATGTGTGTTAAAATGAGGACCACCTCACCCAGTCTGACTTTACTACGGATTGTGGTGGAAATATTTTATCAAGAGTCTCAATAAGAAGATAACGACAGAGTTCATTAAAGCTTTTCCAGGCAAACCAGATGTGCCGGTTCAATCTAACATCACAGTAAGTCTGTGATATTACTGTAATACAATGGGCTTTAGTTTACACAGTTATCACACTTTTCACAAAGAAAGTAAGAATCATTGACCCATTTCCTTCGTGCAGCCATTTCTCCACTGCAGAACCAGCCAAATCTCATCCGAAGTCATGTCAAGGGCTAATTTGTCCACATGTATGAAATGTTGTTTCACAACCCATGGCTGTGAATTGTAATTTTGCAGTGTGTCGCTGGGCTGTTGCTCTTTTTGTTAGGCAGCATTCACATGACGGGACAGGAATTGAAACCTAAGAATAAGAAAGTGCAGATGGGACTGAGCACTTTTTGTACCTAACCCTGCCTCTTTGCAGCTCAGAGGGAAGTAGATCAGGACAGCTACTCTGGAATATGTTGCATATGGCGAGCTCTAGTCTGATGATGCTATCACGCTCTCTGGCATGAGATGGGGTTGGCAGCACAGGTAGCCTTTCATACACCAACAGATGTTACGACACAGTCTCATAACAGTTTGTGAAACTGTTATTTATGCTATTATTTAAATTCATATGAAGGGAAATGAACCACTTACTTGGTTTTCTCTGCTTATTTGGAAAAAACATGAGTTATGAGAACTTCATTAGTTCCCTCCATAGCTGAGTTGAAATGCTGAGTCACTGCAGAATTTCATAAAAAAGCTTCTGAAATTTGAAGAAGTGGTTCACAGACAAAGTTCCTGTTTTCTTTGTTCCCTAATGAAGCTTCGACTGTTGACCCGACACTTTGTCGCCTGCTTTGGACTCACATTAGTCCCACGCAAACACGCACTGAAAGCTGGGTGCTTGTGGGTGTTTAATCGCAGAAGGAGAGCCGACAGTGACAGACTGGAGTCGGCTGGTCCCTTTAGAGGTTTCTAGTCACAAGTTGTCCTTGGAACGGTGTGTAAGTGTGAGGAAGAAATCCTCTGTAGTAGATTGCTTGTAAATTACTCCAGACACTTCGACACAAAGTGAAAGCTCACACAACAAACTCACTGTCTGTACTTCAACCCCACATGGGATTTCATAGAAGTTCCAAATAACAGATGCAGCTTTTTTTGCGAAAAGATGAGAGCTCACACATGCGGTGATGAAGTTGTGGTATTAATGGTGCTATTACCTGCTGGCAGATAGTGTATGTTATTAGTTCAAATGATATCACATCTGAGAGCGTGCATGCTTCCTGTGAGATTCTCATTAGCCAGCTGTGTGCAGCTACGCAGGTGTTGCACATGGAGCGCCGCATGCAGAGCTGCTGTGTTCAGAAGAGCCAAGGTCAGCATTCAGGCATCACAGTCACAATGAGTCAGATCAGCTCCATCAGGAACAGCAATGCAACAACTTGACTAGGTTACGGTTTGTCTTGAGGCATGATGCATGCATAAACATGATGACTAATTAGCTGGAGAAGTTCTCACTGACCCACACATTCTCACATTTATTATATTTTATTCTCAAACGATGCAAACGTGTTTTTATGCATTTTCATGATGTGTCTTTCTGCAAATTTCTCACTGTGTCTGTCTGCCATTAGAAAAGAGAAACTGTTCAGTAGGAGCTTTTTTATGCTGATAGGACAAACGAAAACACAGCTGTTAGAAGGCTGGGAGTGAATAAACATGTAGCAGCTGCACAATAAGCTAAGACTGTTTAAACCTGCTGAGGAGAGCTGCAGATTGAGGTGATGATTCCCTGCAGCTTCATCACTGCGAGCAGCCTCGTCTACATTTTCATTTAGTCCATGTCAGATATAAGCCACCAAAGTATCACAAAACCCGTTGGAACATCTAGAATGATTTTGTCTGCAGTCGTGACAGTGTTGAATCAGTAATTACAAGCAGCTAAATGAAAAAAAAGTAATGTTGCAGTCAGGCTTTGACATGCAATTTGCGTGGCAGAGATATTGGGTATGAGTTTAGAACAGCTGCTGGGATGACTGGCCGGTCACAGCTGCCATCATTACCGATTAAATCATCCCTTACTCACCATTTCCGCTGCCGTTTCTTTAAGCAGGCAGATGTGTCTTCTCACCATCGGGTGACAAAGCAGACACGCTGATGGTCCATCAAGTGAAACTGGAAGACACACGGAGACAACGGCAGATTTGATGCAATTAAGTGAGCAGTAGAGCCAAATCCTGAACTAAACCCTGGACCTGACATATTATCACACACACACTCACTCACAGACTGACTGGTGATGTAATGATCCTCCTAAAATCCCTGATTTGTCTTTTCTTTTTTATGTAAACCTGTTTTCATCCGCCATCATTGTCATCTGTGTTGTGTCATCTTGTGGGCTCTGGGGTGAGGTGAGGTAGCAGCGGCACTGAGACAAGGATAAAGTTTCACATAACAGTGTACGGGATCAGGTAGGAAGCAGGAAGTGTCTGCTCTGCTGGGGAACTCTAATAAGCACTGACACTGCCGGGTAAGGGCAGGAAGGATTAGGGGAATAAAAATAACTCGCTTCTCTCTCTTACTGGCTGCCTGTGGGTTTGTGCTTTTGTGTAAGCTGTGAGAAAATGCATCTTCTCACACGGTTTGTATAAAAAACTAATGGTATGAATTCATGAGTTATTTTAAGTCCATATATGTCGTAAGCCACTATTATAGTAGCAAATTGTGTACATTAATCAAGATGTAGCACTGAAAAATTATTTGAAAAAACTTTGAAAAGTGCTTTATGCTGCCTTTTAGGGGGGGAAATTAATTGAAAATGATCTTTATTCATTTCCACTGTTGGTTATACTGTAATTCATATAATTAGTGGCCAGTATAGTAAAAACCTGAGGCAAGAAAAGCGCAAAAACTTTCAACATTTTTTTCCACCATCTTTAACTTGTATGACTGTGAACAGTTTGGTCTAGAAATACAGTACTTTGTTTTCAGTTCTTTCTTCTTGACAAATTCGGTAACACTTTACTTGAATGGGTGTGCATAAGACTGTCATAATGCTGTCATAATCATGACATGACACCTGCCATGGACATGAATGAATGCTTACTGTATAACAGTTGTTATTAAGTGTCAATCGGTAAATTACGACACTTTTGATGAAAAGTTGGCATTGTTTAAGATGTCTTTATTATGACAACTTGACATTAACCAAGACAACATAACCTGTCACGAAAATGACATAGCAGATCTAGTATTCAACTTTTAAAAGCAAATTAATGATAAAACTAACCATGTGATTGTTTAATGTCACGTTACTGTAAGTTACAAAACTTTTTTTTTTGAAAGTTTGACTGCTATGTCATGCTCATTACAGGTTATTTTGTGTTGGTTAATGTCAAGTTGTCATAATAAAGACATCTTAAACAATGTCAACGTTGCATCAAAAGTGTCATAATTTACAGATTGACACTTATCGACAACTGTTATAAGCATTTATTCCAGTCCATGGCAGGTGTCATGTCATGATTATGACAGCATTATGCCAGTCTTATGCACACCCATTCAAGTAAAGTGTTACCCAAAATTCTCTCTTAGTTCACATACTGTGTGTCTAATCTGCTCCTGTCCATTGTTTTCCACTCTCTCAGATTATCTGTGCAGCCCGGCTGAGAACATTTACAACATTGACTTCACCAGGTTCAAGATCAGAGACATGGAGGCGGGCACAGTGCTGTTTGAAATCACCAAGCCTCCATCCACAGGTCGGTTCTGGGATTTATCCATCAGGCACGCACAGTGAAAATATAATACAAGAATACATGCACTTGCAGACACATCATTATAAAACATATATTTGTCATCGTTTGTATGATTTTTGAATTATTTCTTGTCCAATTTATAAAGTTAAGGAGCCATGAAGTGGAATATAGGTGTATCTTCTGCACTGCTTTCCCAGATTTTCTGGAACGTTGTTATTTCAGCCTGCCTTTGATCAGCCAGTGGCAAATGTCCATGTCTGAAAAGAACATTATTTATTTTCCTTTTGTGCGATCCAAAATGCTTCTTACTTCAGATAAAGCAGGGGAGAAGAGGGACATCGATCCAAACGCCGGCCGATTCGTCCGTTACCAGTTCACCCCGGCTTTCCTGCGACTGCGGCAAGTCGGAGCCACGTAAGTGAAAACGAGCAAGCTGTAAATCTGAGTCTCCAAGGCTGCAGCCGGCAAGAGAAGAGCTAATAACTGTCTCTTCCTGTCTGTTCTCATCCATCCAGCGTTGAGTTTACAGTCGGAGATAAGCCGATAGAAAACTTCAGGATGATTGAGCGGCAT
The DNA here is from genome assembly GCA_036024015.1 of Craterocephalus amniculus. NCBI lineage: Eukaryota > Metazoa > Chordata > Actinopteri > Atheriniformes > Atherinidae > Craterocephalus > Craterocephalus amniculus. The sequence goes on along the minus strand of JAVQJG010081321.1, from coordinate 6,376 downwards.
TATTTTAGAGAGAAGTTGCTCAAGAGTTTCGACTTTGAGTTTGGCTTCTGCATGCCCAGCAGCAAGAACACCTGTGAACACATCTATGAATTCCCACCGCTGTCCGAAGACATAAGTAAGTCTGTCTAAACACGCAGACACACACATACACAGCGGCCATATGGTCACAATCCTGCAGAAAGTATGTGGTCATGTGTGTTTTTAAGACATTTTATGCAAACCTATTATCGACCTCAAGGAGGCGGTAGAGGAAGAATGAATCTGAAGTTATTCCAAATTAACTAAGCTTCATCTTTCAGGCTGCATAAAATAAAATGTGCCTTTTAAGTATTTGGAAATCATTGCCTTCCATTTTTTTATTTTCAACACACAAACCTTTCTGAGTGGCTGAGATATTAATTAAGGTGCTAAGTCAGTCTACTTGTACATATGCAAAATAGACATATATTTTTCCTTTTTCATCCCTCAAATGAACTTGTCAGTTGCTCAGACTGATGCTTGGACCCCAGTGGTGGTCCTGACCCACAGGCAGGGAGCAGGCGCTCTAACAACAGTGATGTGTTTGTGTCTGCTCAGTCAGAGAGATGGTCCTGCACCCCTACGAGACGCAATCCGACAGCTTCTACTTTGTGGACAATAAGCTGGTGATGCACAATAAGGCAGACTACTCATACAACGGCGGGACGTAGAGACGACACACCATCACCAGACAAAGGCGGATTTATGGACCCAACCTGATGGACTATCAAAGAGCACTGGTGGGATTAACTTCCTGTCCATCCAGCAGTGTGTCTCTCTTACTTTTTTTTCTTTCTCCATGTCAGTTCTCCTCCTGAGAAAATGCATCTAAGAACAGATGTGTCGGTTCCAGTCGATGCGTGTGTCTGTGTATGTAAGCCTATGGGTGTTTTTTGAGACGTATAAGGTTCAAACACGCACACACACACACGGATACACACATTGACATTCCTCTAACGAAGGATAAACCAGCAGGTGAACAACTTTTCTGGAAATATCAGATGGTTTTTGCTCTTTAAGCCACATTGTGATGTCATTTTTTTTAACTCCATATACTGATATAAACCATTTTTTCATTGATGTAGAGGTTATAAACAAACCTAACATAAAAAAACCTAGTTTTTAGGACCGTTAGTTTTGAGGAACAAATCCTCAGATTCAATGAGTGCTTTTGATGTGTGTTTGTGTTTCTCGTCTTTTGGTATGATTGCGTGTCTGCGTGTGTGTATGTAGCAGTTTGAAGCATGATTATTGGTCTGGTAAAAATAAAACAAAAAGAAAAGAAAAATAAGATCATAATTTAAATGTCAGTAATGTAATAATCAGGTTTGCTAAAGTCAAGTAGATTTCCAAACCCCTTTAGTACATTTCCTGCACAGTAGACAGTAAGTAGCTCTAAATTAATCTCTGATTTCCTTCTTAACTCCTTTGCCCCTGGTTCGTTTGTTGAGTCATGTGACCTGTATTAACAGTAGAGCATACTGTGTGTGTTCATTGTATTTGCTCAAAGCACAAAATCTTTACAGCAGCAAGGAAATGAAGATGAGCTGATCTGATATGACTAGAAATGTCCTTTTTCATCTGGTTCAGCTGGGCTTTTTCAGCCTCATGATTTGGTGAAGTAATAAATAACCTTGTGTCTGAGTTAAAGTTTGCTCTTGGAAAACATGAGAACTGGAGCAAAGGAAGACTTGGATTTGTTTCTCAGAATTATGCCACAGGACAGAAGAAGGTTGGGGAATGTAGCAGAACACACTGACCCTTAAAGTCATCTTGGATTTTTAATGTTGTATGTTGTATTTTAATCATATATTTATGTTTTCAGACACATTTCAGTGATTTTGAGCTGAGTTTGTTCGTCTGCATCTCGGGATGCCTCTAAATTGTAATATGCACACTTTTCTGAGATACAGCCTGACTCGAGAGTGTCTAAGGGAAATGTTTTTTTTTTATTAGTCATTTCTTTATACACTCTTTTTGGACGCGCTGGAAATCCTGTTAATTACATTTAAATTATTTAAATGTAAACTATTTCCAAATGCTAGCTGAGCCCCGACTGTGAAGAGCAGCATCCAGCAGGAAGGAAGTTACTTGAATCCTCTCATTGTGTGTTTCAGATCAATGTAGAAATTTGTGGTTTCGAACTTGGTTCCCTCTCATGTGACTCAGCTTTCTATGGCTTTGTTGTTTAGGTTGCACGAGGAAGAAAACAAATGTGGTTGAAAACGTGAAAGAACAGGAGGGAACTTGATCAGAGATTAAACTCATTGACTTGAATGTTTTGTCAAAAAGAAAAGAAGCAACATTCATATAGAGAAAAGATTTATACATCACTGATTGTGAATCGTACAGATTATTTTGAACTTAATGTAAAGTTTTTAAATGTTTGTGTGGCTGAAAAACAAAAAAATAAAGATTTATTTGACTTTTTGAATTCTGTTAGTATCTGGTCTGTAATTGGGTACAAAGTGAATGAAGAGGAAACTTTGCATTATAATGTTTTATTATCAGGACAAACATGGCTCTTATGTCACGTGCAATGGAAAAGAAACACACAACTCTTCTGGGACGTTCTGCCTCTGTCCTTTATGTTTTCACTTTATTACGCTCTTTCGTAACAAACATGATAGAAGCCGACCTTCGCTGCAGACACATCCTGTTGGCAGCCTCTTATCTCACAGTTATCGTTCAACCAACCTTTTCATCTGTCCACCGTTAGCAGCGCCTTCCTAGCATTGATTTGTACTCTTCACCTTCCTCAACGCTGAAAAGCATGTTTTTAGTTTCACTCAGGTTATTGGAGTGGAATGTGTTAAATGATTTCTGAAATGTGTTTGTTTGCTTTTACTGATGTATTAACAAAAATGGAGGAAACTAGCAAGCAAAGCCTAAAAGACAATCACTGCATTATATAGTGTGAAAGGTAGTGTTTATTTTGCACTATTAACAAATTGAAGGCAGCATACAAAATGGGAAGCTACAATTACATGTGACGGCACCAGTTATCAGACTCACTGGGCCAGTTATGAGGTTATTGCTTTTTGGCTCTGAACTAAGCTACAAGCTGAAAAAAGCAGCTGTACATGAGTTTTAGTCGGCACGTCAGCCTGTTATCTGTGGCTGTAAAGACCTACAAAGGGAAATTTTGCAGGTTTGCCCCGCTTCAGCATTATTCTCCTGGGGCATCTGCATCTTTGTTTTTGGCGCAGCTTTAGCCTAAAAGTATTGTAAGCTGTACCAGAATCACAGCGACTGTATGCACCACTCTGCAAGGTTAGATCTTTCCATGCAAGACAGATTTAAAACAAACAAACTACATAAATAATCACCTAAAGTATGCTGCTTTGGTACTTTTACATTAAAATATATAAAATTGCTGTGTACTTGTGGTAAAAACACAGATAAAAAAAAAATCAAACATACAATTCAACACAAAAACTTAACAGTCCAACAAAAGGACCACAGAAATAAGTTACATTAACTGATACAATTAAATTGAAGAATTATTTCATTTACATTTTGGCTGCAAACACAGCATCACTCACTATCGTGCGTTATTTTAAGTAATCACTTAAACAAATGAGCATCAACTGTGAATAATAGCCAGATTGAGAGGATTACAACACATTCGGGGGGAAAAAAGTATACAAGGAAATGACCTCCATCCCTTTTCTGAAGAAGTACTGAACTCCGATAAGTTTAACAGTTAATTAGTTCTACAGCTTTTAAGGTTTATCTCAGCTGCAATTGTCAGTACGTTACGACTGTTTAACTAATGTTCTAACAATAAACCCGATTAGAGTGGGTGATACTGTACGTCATTTTTTACATCAGTAAAAATGAAAGTTACAGCTGTCTCCGCTCAAAGTTGCTTTCTTGTTTTTCCTTAAAGTCAAAAAGAATTAGTTTGTTTTGTAATTCCACCAGCATATACAATGGTACCCCTAAGAATAAACTATTTCCAACCAAAACTGGAAATCTTAAGCTAATTTTATAGCCTACGAATCATCTCTATAAAGTTTTGATATTTTTGAGTTTCTCTTAGTATTGAATTTTTTGTTTTAGTCCTCTAGTTATTCAAACAATAGTAACAATAGATGCGTTGACAGTTTAGTTGTTTTGATGAATAATTTAAGCTGTATTATATACTCAGAGCTTTCACAGCCCATTCGGTCATTCTTAGCCTTTATCTCAAGGCTGAGTCACGGTAGTGTTGGCCCAGTCTGGAAATGTTCCCATGTCAAACATGATGTATCCCCAGGTGTTAATGCCTAAGTTAATGCACAGGATCCCGATGATGTTTAGCATGAAGCCAGCTTTCACCTGAAGGAAAACACAATCATTCTGATCAGTAGGAGTTAAACCCTTTTAAACAAGTTTTGAATTTAGTTGTAAACAAAAAAGACACTTAGGTGGTATTGCAGTGTTCCTACACCGTAGCAGTGTATATTTGTATTTGGAAAATTAGAATATGCTGGAAAAGTTGTTTTATTCAGGCAATTCAACATAAAAGGTGAAACCAGCACATTTTATGTACCAAGTACAGATCCTAGAGTTTACTTTCAGAAGCCTGACATTGTTAAATTTAAAATCATTTTTTTATTGATTTCAGGAAACATGCAAAATTTCTGATTTTTTAAATTGAGGTTTTCTGAAGCTGTGAAGTTAAAGAAATGTATGCACTTATTCAGGATATTTTAATTTTATGACTAGTAATTGTAACTTAACTTCAAAGATTAAATGTACACATATAGACAAATAGTATGTATATCTATATGTTTCTACTTTTATTTGTTTATATTTCGCTGATAAGGATTTGCAGCTTCGGAAAACCTCAAATGAAAAAACTCAGAAAATCAATAAAATGGATTTTAAATTAAAAAATACCACGCCTTTGAATGCAAACTATTGCATCTGTACTTAGTACATAATAACCCTGTACTACCAGTCACAAACTTGGAAACATTTTCCCTTTAAATCTAAATTTAAACATGTCCAGACTTTTGACTGGTAGTCTATGCAACACATGGAGAAGCTGGAGAACAGGGAGGTGGTCATGATCAGTTAGAGCATAGATAGATAACAACCAATTACAACCATAAATTAAATTAAAAGCCTAACAAAGATTTATCAGAGACGATTGCAGCAAAATCTCCGGCTCTGCTTTTGCAGTTCAGCCTCAGCAGTGTGTCATGGACCGGATATGTGTTTTTAAATCTCACCATATCTATGACTTTGAGATTTCCGAAGGAGAAGGCGATGGCGTTGGGGGGTGTGGCAACAGGTAGCATGAAGGCCAGCGAAGCAGCGATGGTGCAGGGCAGCATCACATAAAGAGGGTGGATCTTAATAGCCGTTGCCTAAAAAAGCCAAAACACATTTGTGTTCATGAGGAATATTTGTGAGCACACGAGTGTTTGTTTGGATTTAGGCTCGGTTTACCATTGAAGCCAGAACGGGCAAGAAGAGGGTGGTGGTGGCGGTGTTGCTGGAGCACTCTGTGAACATCGCCACCAGCAACGAGAGTAAAATGGAGATGGCATAGGGAGGGATTTTCTCCAGAGGTGCCAAACTGTCTCCCAGCCACTTGGACAAACCTGATTCCTGGAAAAGTTTGAAAAGGAAATGTTAATCTTTGGTCCTGAAAGAAGAAGCATCACAACTACTTGGTTGACTGCTAATGTGTTGAAGACGGTCATGTTTGATTTGATAAACCCAAAACTAGATCCACCTGTTTCTTAGTGAAATATATAAACATCAGTTTGGTATAGGAATGAAATGCTTATTGTGGGGAGAACTGTCAGTAAGACAGCAAAAAGTGTGGATGTACAGCTCCATTGTTTTCATTGCAACATGGAAAAAACCATTGCAGAATCTTACATTAGCTTGATAAAAGAACTTAAGCCCGATGTGATAGCTTCTTATTTTTTCTTTACAAATTCCCCAAAATACTTATAATCCCATTTAAACTGATGCGAAACAGAAGAGCAGGAACTCTTCACATTTTAGACGTAGTAATCAAGACAACTGCTAAAACTGCTCCTCTAAAAACCCCATTCAGGGTGAAACGAGCATAAAGTCCTGAGAGGAGAACTCATGGTAATCACCTCACTGGCAGCAGCCAGAGCAAATCCTCCTCCAAGCAGCAGAATGATGTTCCAGGGCATTCGCTCGTGGACAATCTGCCAGTTCAGGATTGTTACAGGAGCCTTTATCGTCTTTCCTGTAAAACCCAGGAGGAGTTTGGGTGTAAAGCCAGAAATATTACAGGCAAGTCTGCAAGGTGATCACCAACCAGGGCTCAGATGAGCTGCATTCATGACACTAATGGAAGGATGGAAGGAAGGAAGGAAGGAAG
>JAVQJG010081297.1:0-37785 GCA_036024015.1 Craterocephalus amniculus | reverse complement strand
ACATTGGTCGACTTCAAAGCTTACATCATTGACCTTCTTTCTTTTCTTTTTTTAATAATGGAACAGAAACTATAAAAGCTGATACATGAATGTTAACCAAAATAACATACTGGTAAAGTCACCAGGTAGAGCATGTTGTGTAGTAAGTGCTTTAACACTGACTCGTACAAATATGGAGATTTTCATCCTGTTGTTTTGGAGCTAGCACACAGCAACCATTAGCAACATAAATCACTTTGCATTCTATTTTTCACCAAACGCTGGATGATAAAACCCAGGGAACAGAGGTGGCTGCTAACAAGCAGCAGCACTTTGATGACGAGTTCCCGAAAACATCATAACTAAAATGATGAAGTGTACCTGTTGGTAGTTCATATTGACAGGTGTTGGCAGAAAAAAAACATCTCTGTTAACATATGAAAACAAACTATAAATGAAAGAAATAACAACACAACCACAGGATAATTAGAAATGTGGAAAATACTGAAAGTTTGCAGGATTTGATCACCTGTAATGTGAAAGCCAACAAGGCGGTTCTGATCGGCGCCGTCTCGATCTTTGGTTCTCAGCACAGCCACGACCTCACCGAGGGGATCACTCTCCTTCACCGCACCCCTGTAGAGGGGACGCTCAAAGCGTGGGGGGTTGTCGTTGACGTCAGACACGGTGATAGTTACCATGGCGGTGGAGGAGAGGGGCAGCAGTTCGGCCAGGTCGGAGGCCACCACTTCAAAGCTGTAGCTGGAGCAGGTCTCGTGGTCAATCTGACCCACTGTGGTGATCCAGCCCGTTTTACTGTCGATGGAAAAGACAGAACTTGCAGACAGGGAGCCGGTGAGGGGCTGAGAGTTCTTTCTCACGTCCACATTGTAGGTGAGCAGAGGGCCGAGGCTGTAGGTTACCTAAGATTTAGGGAAGATAAATCTTTTCAAAACAATTTTAACTCTCAGAATCCAGAGTTATTTAATTGTTGCAAAGTATGTTAAACTACTCTTTCGAACTTAGGTGTTGCACCTGTCCATTAGAGCCCCAGTCTGGATCCAGTGCACGGACTTGGATTACTCTTGTCCCTGCTGGCATCCCCTCCATCACAGTGGCTATATAGGTGTTCGTCTCAAACAATGGCTTGTTGTCATTTATATCTAGAACCTGAAATAATGACAAACAGCTTGTGATTTGGCTCAGTAAACAGTCAATTAATCATTAAATGACAACAAAGTGACAAAGAGAAAGATTCCCTTATTTTTTGCCATTTAATTCAGCAAATGAAGTGCTTTGAATCCTGTCATTGCATTGCTGGGATTCAATGAAATGCTTTAATAACTGAGGATAATTGTCCATACGATTCCATAAATTACCACAATATTTAAGCTAAACACATTAATGAACACGTGTGTGTGGGATAGAACATTCCATTATTATTATTATTATTATTATTATTAGTAGTAGTAGTAGTAGTAGTAGTATTATCATTATTATTATTGTTATTGTTATTATTACTAAGCCTAGAACTAATAAAGTATAATTAAATTTTTTTAGCAATGAGAACTAACTTTCAGATCTTCTCACTGTTATACACTTGAGCAAAAGATTCTGGTCTTTCCAATTTTGATTTTGGTCAAAAAACAGTTTGTGGTGCACCATACAGCAAGAAGTGAACGAGTTGCATTTACTACCAAACTACAGCCTTTTAAAGCTATTTTTATGTAATGTCTGTTTTTATATATATACATATATATAAACAATATAAAAGGCCAAAGGGTCCAATATCACCAGTGAAAACAGCACACTGACTCTCAAATGCAATTTATTTTTCTTGGCTGTGCTGTGTTTGTGGAAATATTGATTTGGAATTTGTAGCAGCTGAGAGCATCACTGTTTTGTTTTTGCCAAAACAACTTCACTTTGACTTTTACTCAAAAAAATAGAAAAACTAAATATAATAAGACAAGCAGGCTTTGTGTTGTATAACATCACCAACCTTAACCTCCAGGTCTACGGTGGACACAGACTCAATCAGATCCCTTCTTGTTGTTGCGGCGACCTTAAAGCGGTAGGTGTTAACATCTTCATAATCCAGTGGCTTGAGCAGACGAATTAGACCCGTCTCTTCTTCCACCTGGAAAGTTTCTCCCTGGTTGCTGTCGAGCGTCTCTCCAGCAACAGCGCTATAGAAGCCGGTCTGCCCGGGGCCCATGTACACAGAACCCAGCGCCGTTCCTACGATTGTGTCCTCAGGGATGGTGAAGGAGTACTGAGGCTGGCTGAATGAGGGAACAAATGCATCTGGGGGGACGACGTGGATGAAGGCGGACACCAATGAGTGCTTGGGTGGAGAACCGCTGTCGGTGGCTTTCACAAAGAAGGACAGGACAGTTCCTTGCAGATGGTCCACTGCACTTTTAGTCATCATCCAGCCACTGTCGGACTCCACCTGTACAAAAAATAATGTGAATCACCTCTAGCACAAGCGTTTATCCTTCTTTTGAACATTTAAGTTTCTATTTTCAAGTATGCCAGTTAATTGAATTAAAGACATCATCTTTAAACCTTATTGCATTTTCCCATTTGCAGCAGATGCTTGCTCTTTTTTTTTTTTTGTCTTTTTTAACTTAGCACATAGCCTGCAGGACTCTTAATCCCCTACAAGTGGGAGGGAAGTGTCAGGTGATAATAACCCCACTAATTAAGATCACAATATAGTGTATCATTTTTGTGCTTTTATGAGGTCTAAAGAAATTAGTAGAGCTTTGGATTTGCTTTCACTTGATGTCTTTTTCGGCTTGGATTTACAGGTGCTACCCAGAAAATTAGAATACGTTTTATTCAGGCAATCTAACATAAAAGGTAAAACTAACACATTTTATGTACTAAGTACAGATCCAACAGTTTACCCTCAGAGGCCTGAATTTTTTTTTTTTATTTGAGTTTTTTTAATTTGAGGTTTTCTGAAGCTGCAAATCTTTATCAGCAAAATATAAACAAATAAAACCATAAATATATTAATTTGCATACTATTTGTCTACTATTTGTCATATTTCATAAAATCAATAAAAAATGGATTTTAAATAAAAAAATGTCAGGCCTCTGAAAAGTAAATTCTTGGATCTGTGCTTAGTACATAAAATGTATCGGTTTTAACTTTTTTGTTAAATTGCCTGAATAAAACAACTTTTCCAGCATATTCTAATTTTCCGGATAGCACCTGTATACTGACCCAATGAAGCGTGATCGTGTACCATAAAAAGTTAAAGAGTGACATGCACCAACCTCTAAAACATCAACCAGTGAGAGCCGAGCTTCACTGTAAAGGGAGTAGGTTATGCGTCCATTAGAGCCAGCATCGGGGTCAGTGGCCTGGATCTGTGTGACCAGAGAACCTTTGGCAACGTTAGCTTTAATGCTCATGCGGTACTCCACGGCTCTGAACCGCGGGGCGTTGTCATTTTCATCCGCCAGGACAACTCTCACAGTGCAAAACGATGCGCGGCCTGAAAAACAAATCATATGAAATTGCATAAAACCACTAATGATTGCTTTAAATCTTATATTAGTTGCTTCAAACATGTGTTTGGTGAGAAAAATAAGACCTCCTCCATCCAGGGCCATAACAGTCAGCACCATGTCCTTGTTTAGAGGATTTTCTCTGTCTATTTGCTGAACGGTGGATATGACCCCATCTGCATCAATGGTGAACTGAGTTTTCCCCAAGTCGTTGATGAAGGAGTAGGTGATCTGCCCATTCAGGCCCGAGTCTTCATCTGTTGCCCCAACCTGAAGGTCCATCCAGAAATTCAGTAAAATTCAGTCCTCACATGTCCTCACATCATTTCACAGCAAACGCAAATTCATCGATGTTTCCTATTTCAAATCAGATTAGCAGAAACCTGAATTTACCTGTATGACCTTTGATCCTGGTGGGGAGTTTTCCTGGACCTCAGCCAGGTAGAACCTCTGGCTGAATACTGGGCTGTACAGATTAGCTCCCAGGACACGTACCGTCACCTGCGAATCACAGTCCTCCTTATGATCACTGTCAGCTGGAATTTTGTTGATGTCATTGTCAAACTTAATCACATCAACACATGAACATGAGGCTTGTAAGCCACTGGAAACTGCGTTAAACAGCAGACTACTGAGAGATAATCATGCCTATTTAGAATTTACAAACATTGATTTTCTACGAGAATAACTAAAAAAAAGAAAGGGATAGGAAGTTTTCCCCAAAAAGATATATGGGGGTTGGTAGAGCTGCTAAACCATCTGGAAATATCCCATTTGTAATTACCACTAAGAGACAGATGTGAGCATATTTTCCATTTAGCAGCTCATCCTCATAGTAAATCTGATGTGACATGATATTAACTTCCTGCAGGAGACTGCAGATTTACCGAACAGCTGTGGCAGATGTTGGTGATAATTCTACAGAGACGGGGTTGCTAATGAAGGTCGCCTGGCTTTCAGCGCGCCGTCTGAACTCTACAGGACTTTTAGAAAAGGGTAAATCAGTGGCAGGAGTGGGGCTGTGACTGCAAACAAGTGGTTTCACCTGCGCCGTGTTGGTGAAGACTCCATCTGACACAGACACATTGAGCTGATAGGAGAGTTTCATGCCTTGTCTCCTCTTGTTAGACAGACGGAGCACCCCTGTATCTGGCTCCATCATGAAGGTTGTTTTCTCATTCCCCGAAAGAATACTGTATCTGAAGGAAAAGAAGAAAGTATTTGCAAGAAATTGATTCTTGCCGAACCAAAGCGACTTGACAAGAAAGATGAATAAAAAATCGGAACGACAGCTTGTATGATTTTTTCTGCAAGCAAAAAAAACAAGACAGCGCGGTAAGCATTGTGCTTCTCTAAAGACTAGAACTGTAATTTCCTGAAAGGCCTCACTGTCTTACCTCAGCCTTTGAGCGTCACAGATGTCAGCATCTGACGCCTGGATGCAAGTCACAAAATGTCCCCTGGGAGCCAGCTCGCTGACAAAAGCCTTATAAAGTATTTGGCTGAAATTAGGTGGGTTGTCGTTGGTGTCAGTTACAGTCACAGTGACGCTAACATCGCTGCTGAGGGCAGGGTCTCCGCTGTCTGTCGCTCTGACGATGAAGTTGTAGCTCTGCATGAGCTCATAGTCGAGCATGCACGCCGTGAATACTAATCCGCTGCTGCTGTCAATTTGGAAGTAGTCGGTGCTGTTGTAGATGTCAGAGAGGATCTGGTAAGTCACCACAGCGTTCTTTTCTGAATCCTGGTCTTGGGCAAAGACCTACAGGGAGAGGAAGAACAGCACTTGTTGTCACACCTAATGCATTATTCAAGAACGATTTGCTTACCTTGACACACTCCATATCTACAGTGCAAACACCGTCCAGAAAAAGCGCAGTCTAACCTAGAGTCTAAAGGGACAAATCATTTTCATGCTGACATGAAATTGAATAACTATAAGATTGCTACTTTTGATAGAAATGACAGATATGTGATATCTTTTTGAATTTAATGGAACAAGATGGCACTTGGCTTGAATTGTTCAAAGAACAAATGAATAAATAGATAAATAAAAGTGGGAGAATTCTTGTGAAAAATCCCAACAGCAGTGTCTTTCCATAAATCAAATGCAGGTAAATTTTTTACAGCCAAAGTGAAACTCTCAGCCACATCACTGTGCAGAGCAGAATGTGTACACACGATATGAAGCTTCCTCTGGAGAGTATGACAGAATAATGTCGACCGCCATTGCTGAGTTGCAACAAAGACCCTCTACTCGTGTAAGATTACACATTAGATGCAGAACTAATGCTGCCTTTTATGGCAACAGGGGACTTAGAATGTGTGACCAGAAGCTAAAAATCAAAGAAAATGTCTGGAGAGGTCAGATTTCTTCTGCAACTCAGGCGAGACCAGAAAATCTGACTTTAGCTGTGACATCTGCCACATGTTGGACATTTCCACAGAAAGCAGCTAACATAGTGGATTGTGAATCTGATTGTCATCCAATAAAACATCAAAGCCCCTTTTTTTAAGGCATGATTAACACTAATGTATGAAGTTTATTGCTCTTCAAAAAAGTTTTCTGTGGAAACTTTTTGATATTAAAAAATGACAGTATGTGCAGAGAGTATATTATATATGTTGCCTTAGTGTATTGTCCCTGAAATGTCAATCAGAAACTTATGGAGAAATATCAAACTTTCTGATTTAAAAATAGATTACATGGCATCTTAAGTCCAACTGCAGTTCTGCTGAACAGAGAGTTGAAGTTACTACACACTGAACTGACTCAGAGAGACACAGACATACCTGTAAGACAGATGTTCCAGACATGGAGTTCTCAGACAGGACAGCCGAGTACGAGGTGTTCTGAAACTGCGGCGGATTATCATTCACATCCAGAACAACAATGTCCACATCGACCTCAGACTTTGCCCCAGTCAGAGTGTCGGTAGCCTTCACAGTTAAGCGGTAATACGGCGTGCTCTCGTAGTCTAACGGGTAAATCACTCTGATGATTCCCGTGTCAAAGCCAATGTCAAACTGCAGAGAAGCGTCTCCGTCCGTGATGGTGAAGATGATGTCCTGGCCTTCAGGACTGCTGGCATTGATGCACAGAACGGAGGTGGAAACAGCCACATCCTCTTTGACAGTGACACCGTAGAAGGGCTTGTCAAACACCGGCATGGCTTTATTTACGACGGTGACGGGCAGCTCCACTGCGCTGGACAGACGGGGGACGCCCCCATCAGTGGCTACGACAATCACCTTGTACTCTGCATTAGATAAGTCCACTTCAAAAGCTCTCGTCAGGATCAGGTCTCCGGTCCGAAGATTCACCTGCGTGGAATTTCAAGATTATATTCTGCTACATAAGAAGGACACTAAATTTCAATTATAACGTGATCGTTACCTCAAAGTTCCTGTGCTGCGTCTTGAGACTGTAAGTCACCTCTCCATTCAGACCAGAGTCCTGGTCAACGGCCGAGACCTTGAAAATGGATGATCCTGGCTCTGCGTCCACCTGCACTGCAGCATAGTAGGGGAGGTCTACAAACTCTGGAGCGTTGTCGTTCACATCCTCTACCTGGGAAAAGGGAGAGTCTCTTCATCAAAATATATCAGAATATAACGGATATCATTGTCTTTATCTGTTTATTTCTAATCTAATAATTGTCTAACTGTTCAATAAAGCCACATCTGTAGAAAAAAAGTGTAAAGAATTTTAGATGCTAGTTTGACTTTCAGAGTCCTGAACAAAGAGGAAAACTGAGTCATGGCGGACTGGAGATGGACAGAAATGAACAAAAAAGCTGATTCATTGAGAAAAAACCAACATGCCGCATGTGTGGCACAAATCTGTCCTGACAGACAGAACAGAAAAACATTTAATAGGAAAATTAGAGTTTATATAATAATAAGGTTGGGAAAATAATAAGTTTTAAAAGCAATTTTGGCTTCCAATGATGTAAAAAGAAGATAATTTTATGACAGTTGATATGATGTATCCTCTTTTTTGATTATGTCTTATTTGGTCTTGTGATGGAAATGAAAGGCAGGGCTTTGCTTTACAGGAGCCCACAATCACACACACTCTCTGCCAGCATGTGGAAAGGTGAGACGAAGAAGAGACTTTGAGCAATACTTGGAATCAAGCAGTCCAAGGAGTAATAAAAAACAAATAAATAATGCAAATATGAATTGTTCTCATTTAAAAATACATACAAATAAACAACATTGACCAAAATACCTTCAGCTGTGATATTTACCATATCCACACACTTTGGAATGATAGAAATCTTGAAAAGGCAAAAGCTAAAGCTTGATTTTTTTTTTTTTTTAATCCAACAGCTCAGCAGCAGCTGTCTTTTCTAAGCCCCCCCCCCAGCCCCTGCCCCCTTTACCCACTCCTTACAGATGAGCACACATGCCACAAAAAAAAACAACTTAATGTAGCAGACACAAATTGCCACTGGAAGTCGAGCCTCAGTTGTCAGTTGTCTAAACCTCTCAGCCATCACATCTGACTGTATGGACTTAGGTGCTCCCTATTCTGCTCTGCTCTGACATGATCTGTAACTGACCAAGATCTCCAGAAACTCCCACATTTTTCTAAAAAAACAAAAGAAAGTCAAGACCACTAAAATGACTTCATGCTGAAAGGTTATTGTGGAAGTTTTGGGAAAACAGACCCATGCTCACATGCACATTTTTACACTGGAACATCTTTTCCACACTGACCTGTACTTGCACAGTCACACGGGCCACTCTCAGTATCTCATCTTCTCTGCTGACTTCCACCACCAGCTCATAACTCTCCCTCTCCTCTCGGTCAAAAGGCATACCAGCGGTGAGCACCACTCCGCAAGTGGGCCGGATGGTGAAACGGCCTCCAGGGTTCAGCAGGGAGTACTTCAGAGGCTCATTGAGGCGGTGGCCGACCGTGTTTACAACAGTCACAAGAGTGACATTGGGAACGTTCTCTGGGATGGAGGCGGAGTATACTGGGAGGGTGAAGAGAAGTCCGCTATCTATAGCTTCTCTGACAAGCACCGTGACTGATGATATGCTGGCAAAACGTCCATCCCATACCTGGAAGACACATTGCTGTGTTTATATTGTATTACAGACAACATGTTTCAGAATTGGCTGGTACAAGAATTTAATGAGGTAAATTTATTGTGTTAAACAATGCATTAAAAGCAGAGTTGCTCCGATACCAGTATCGAAAATGCCTCCGATACTGTCCCATTCTGGTATCAGTGAGTACTGGAGTTAAGGCACCAATTCCATAGCACATAATTTATGAAAATAAGTATCTATTTACTGATTAGCTCTATTAGCTCTGACACAGTTCTTCTTCATTGTTCTTAAAACAGCTGCACTGTGCAGCCGATAGTAATGATGTCAGCGGTGTGGCAGTATTTTACACTGGATTCTCCCACCAGCAAGACTACATTTGAAGATAAATGGCTTCAATTTGCTGGATTCATTCATGTTTTACAAAGAGTTTAACCTAAGCCAAGCCTTATCACAGTGCTAATCATATCACAGGCATGCAGGTGTAATGTGACATTGTTTTATAATATAGTGGTATCCCATAGCACCAGTATCGGAATTGGTATCGGGAGGAAAAAAATGGTATCAGAACATGTCTGATTAAAAGCATCCCTAAAAAATGACCAAAGACAGAATAATTAGGTTGTGTGAGCGTATTGTTGCAGGTGACCGAGTGCTCTGACATTGTCATAAAAAACCTTTTGCAAGCTCATCAAACCCTGACGTTTCTCTGACACATTAACAGGTTGCATAAAACTTCTAACGTGTCATGCCGACTCATAACCATCAATTACCTTTATATTAAAGCGATAACGATCCTTACTGAGGTTCGGATTGCTGACGGTTACAGCTCCTGTGTAGCGTTCAACAGAGAAATAGCCCACAGTGCTGTCCACCAACGAGTAAGCTAGCTGGGGTGTGATAGACTTGTCAGGGTCAGCCATCAAATCAGGGTCTAAAGCCTCAACCCTGAGGACCTCCACCCCCACGTAGGTAGGCAGCAAGAGGACTACCTCATAAATATCCTGGGAGAACTTTGGAGGCGAGTCATTGATGTTGATCACCTGAAACAGGGTGTGTACAGAGAGAGAAAAAATGTCGCATTGGCATAAGAATAAAAATAAGCCAAGAATGGTTTGTTGTAGAATGAAAGATAAACCATTTACTTGCCTTTATGAGCACCTCTGCTGGGCTGTCAGCACTCATAAAAGGCTGACCACTGTCTTGAACGTGAACGCGGAAGTAAAACTCTGAGAAAGTCTCATAATCCAGACTGGCGATGGTTCTGAAAATGTATTCCACAGTTATTCCACGATATTTCTACACATTTTTATGAGGTGAATCAGAATAAAAAGCGGAAAGGTTTCGGCGTTGCACTGGCACCTACCGTATTGATCCCGTCCCAGAGTCAACGCTGAAAAACATGCGAGCTGTTTCGTCTATGATCTGGAAGACTAAGAGGGCGTTGTGATTGCGGTCCTTATCAGTGGCCTGAATAACCAAAGGGTTGCCATCCTCTCCCAGGACCACGCTGTTGACTGGAGCAGCCTCGCTAACTGTACCCACATATCTGCTCATGTAAACACAAAGACATGATTCATATGAAGTAACAGTGTTGATAAACCCTAAAGCAAATTTAGCTGAACAACACGGGATTCAAGCAGCATGTTCCATATCGGATACCTGGTTTGTTGGAATTCAGGCGGGTTATCGTTGACGTCCCCCACTTGGACAATGACAGTGCCGCTGACCTCCGCTCCAGCCATGCTCAGCGCTCGCACCATCAGAAAGTAGGTTGTTGTTTGCTGTCAGAACAAAAAGGAAAATCAGCTTTCCATGCTTCTGCAAAGTTTTTCTCAGGTACTTGGCAGCAAGAATAATCACAAGATCTTGGATAACTTGTTAAATTTCTTCAAAGGACTTTGGTGTCCTCAGTTAGTCTCAGATTTAGAATGACAGTTTCTGTCTCGTCATGTAATCACACACTAACCCCCTGATATTCAGATTATAGGGTTTTGTGTTTGCTTTAATAATGCTTTTTCTTATCACTGTTTACACTTTATCCATAATAGTGTTTTCAAATTCTTTTGATCATACGGATCCCACAATCTGACACACAACAGCATAAATTTGGGATGACAGCGCCAAGATCTTGTTTACTTTCTCCAACGACTGTATGTCAAAAGCAATTCGCCCTGATGTCAAAATCCTCTGCAGCTTTGCTTTATTAGCTTTCTGCTTTCTAATGAGTCAACGTTCTTTTATGTCTACAGTTTTAAGATATTATTTTGCTTTCGAAAACAATCGGAACAATCATCAAGAGGCGATAACTTGAAATAGTCATTTTCTCTGTCGTTTTATCGACCTCTCACACTATTTTGAGTGAAATTTCCGCCCATTCTGCTTTCATTTCAGTTCATCGAGGTTTTGGGGCATCAGTTCAAGCACAGCTCTCTTATAGTGCCATCACAGCATTTCAGTCAGGTTGAGGTCTATTTACTGAGTAGCTATAATGGCTTGATTGCTCTCTCTTTCAGCCATTCTGTTAGAGATTTGCTGTTGTGCTTGGGATCACTGTCCTATGACATCGCCCAATTAGAGTAAAGCTGTCAGCTGTCGGCGAGATGGCCTACTATTAGGTTCAAAAATACTTTGCTATACAGAGGAAGTTGGGATTGATGCATTAAATCCAAGGTTATCAGGTCTTGTTGCCACAAAACAAGTGCAAAATTTCACTTGTTGTCCACCATGCTTGACAGTTGGTAGCGTATGTGACGTTTGTGCTGATATGCTGTTTGTTTTGTGTTTTTTATCTTATGTGTTTTATGACCCAACATTTCCACTTTACTCCAGAATTGTTCCAGAAATCTTGTGGTTTTTTTTTAAATACAAATGTGAAACCAATGCTGCATGTTGAGCTTTGACAGACGATCATAACAAACACATCTAATATTCTGCAACACCGACAATAACAAACCTCGAAGTCAAGCAGTTTGCGGGTAGTGATCACTCCAGTATGATGGTTAATAAAGAAGCAGCGTTCCTCGTTGCCTCTGGTGATGTCGTAGACGAGCGGCGAGCGGCTGATGGCACCGACGGTGGTCACATAAGTCCCAATTTTACTGTTTTCCATTATCTGTAAGGACAGAAATCAGAGATGCCTTTTAGATGCGTCACTGAATTATGCACATCTTTTCATTAAGATATTTACCTCCTGTACACCACTCATGACATTTACCATCCATCTTTGCCTACCACCATCAAGCTGGCCCTTAATCTATCCCCACCCCCTCTCCCATTAAGCCATTATTACATTCAGCGCTCTGTCTCTTTACCTCAGCCTGATACTCCTTTTGAGAGAATCTGGGTTTGGAGAAGTCAGAGAGAATTAGGGAAATGCGAACTGAAGCTGTGGCCATTAATGGAGGAAATCCACCATCAGTGGCGCGCACAGTGAGGGTGTAAAAGCCCAGAGAGGTGAGGTCCAGGTTCTTTGCAATGAAGATAAACCCTGTGGCATTGTCAATGGCAAATACAGCCCCGGTGTTGCCTGCAAGAAGCAGAGAGGTTGGACACATCATCATTGTAGTGGCATTACAAATCAGAATCTGAATAACAACAGTGTTAAAAAACAAAGGAAAAAAAAATCCTCTTTTATATGATACCTGCTTCGATAGTATACGTGAGTTGACCATTAATCCCGTTGTCTTTGTCTAAGGCCGTCACCTGCAGCACAGAAGTGCCTGCAGGAAACGTTTCATAGGCCACAGCATCATATACAGCACTGGTAAAGTAGGGAATGTTATCGTTGGTGTCCTCCACTGCCACCAGGATACGAGCCAGGTCACGGTTAAATGGAAACTCCTGATCCTTAACCTGGCACAGAGGAGCAGAGACATGAATATTAATAGAGTCGTAGCAGGTGATAAATGAACAAAATCAGCAAAAAAGAGCTGTCAAGGGTAGCATCAATTAATATACAGTGTAGGGATCAGATATGCAGCGACACACAAACACACTTAGTAGTCAGTCACGGACATAGAAACATGGCTCTTTCCAAATCTCTCTTTTTACCATAATAGTGAGGATGTGTTGTGTTCTGGCCTCGTAGTCCAGTCTGTCTGCAGTGTAAACAACTCCCGTACCAGGATTGACCCTGAACAGTCTCATACTGGCTGGGTCAACACTGCCATAGATGGAGTAGCTCAAACGGGCACGCTCGTCCACATCCGATGCTCTGACCCGCAGCAACTCCATGTCAGCCGGCACATCCTCAGAGACGCTGACGTCATAGGCCGGCTGTGAGAAGACCGGAGGGTTGTCGTTGCTGTCTTGTACACGGATGAACACCTGAGCGACAAAGAGGAAAACTGCAAAGTCAACCTGGCAAGTTTAAATTGGAAACCAGGCGTTTTGTATGTTATCTCTGGGTATATTTATTGCTGTTTGTTGTGCTCCTTCCTGAATTTCTTGTTTATTTGTGAGCAGGGGAAACTACTGAAACACTTGATCTGTGTCGAGGCAGAGCAGATTCTGTGGGACTTTTATTGGTGTTTTTTTTAGAGGCAGGTAAAAAGGAAAAAAACTCCCCCCTTCATATGTAAGGTTTTATATATCAGGATATAATAAAAACACCTACAGCATGTATCTGCTCCTTACCGAGTATTAAAATGAGGGTAACATAATCTTGGACGAAAATGGCAAATGACAGCTATACTGGGTCTTTATTCACTCAGTATAAACAAGAAAATTCAGAAACAGTGTGTGAAAAACTGAATGTACCTTCACTGCCTCCAGAATACAGAGCACAGTAACAGCCAGGTGCTACTAACCTAATGCTATCAATCAGTAAAAAGTGTGAACATCCCTGTAAAAACAGCCATTTTGGGATTTTACCAGTCTGGATCATTTGAGTGTTCACACAGAGCCAGGGTGGACAAACATCTGAAATGATTTTACAGAGGCAGATGTGGTGATCCATCAGTCTCTGAGGAATACTGATGTGTAGTCGAGTCCATCAGTAACCAGTGACTAAAATTATTTACAAGTGGAAAAAAATCCAGCTGCAAATCATCTCAGGTGTGAATGTTCCAGTGGGGTCAACCCAAGGCCAAACCGTGTAAAAATCAGAGAATTTGTAGAGGAGCCAACTGCCACATCTAACACACTACGGACCTCAGTCATCATGTTAAAAATGTTAAAATTCATGAGTATGAAAGATACTGAACAAGTATGACTCGTATGAAAGGATTACCAGGAGAAACGCCCTAATTCTGAAAAACACCGGGGCTTAGCATCTGAACAAATTACAAGACATCTGAAAAAATGGGCCTTATTTACAAACTGTTCTTATGAACAAATTTGTTCTTAAATCCTAATTATGAACTTTTTATGAAAATTGTGGCATACACCAGCACCTTTGCTCTGAGAACAGATCCTAAGAATACTCTGGGGTACTCTTACACACATCCGATTGCTGACACATTAGAACCAAATCAGCATATTTGTTGTTTTGGGCTGTTCTGTTGATTAAAATACAATTATTAAAAAAAACATATTAATATTGTTTTGTCAGATTTTTAAATTACTTTTGGTAAAGTACAAAGCATTTGGTTAGTTAGGATAAGCAGCAAGATATATTGCAGATCCTTTCCTAACGGTATAATATCCCTCAAGGGAAAATTTATCTCTTTTTCATCCAATTCATTCAATCAAGAACAATTAGCAGTGGAGACAGATTTAAATATGTGGCTGATCTTCTAAAAACCATCGCTGTAACTATACACACCAGATTCGTTCCCTCAACCACAAGAATATCACTCTACAAATGTCCAAGTTGTCTGTAACTCCAAGATCCAGACCTGCTTATTTTTTTATTTCATTTATCCTTTTTGTTTGGCATTTTTGGGGGCTTTACCTATACAAAGTGCAGGCAGCTGGTCCATCTTTTCTAACCAGTGAGAGACTGGTTTTAACCAGTCTAAGAGCAATGATGGGAATAACTCTGTGATCTATGAAAACATAGGTTTGACAGGTTGTTATGAAAAAAACCTTGCCAGTACAATTTAAAACAAATGTAAGAAAATTCATAGGAAGACGCTGGAGAATGAGGCCCAATGTCTGTTAGACTGATGAGACCAAAGTGAAGGTGTTTGGTCATAATGTCCAGCACCACCAGTGATTAAAAGCAAACACCAGCATATCAACACAAAGAGCTGCTACGGTTTGACAGCTAAGTGAAAGCTGGCCTTTTTACAGGAACATCACCCCGAGCACACCAGCAAAGCTACCAGTGAATGACTGAAAATGAAAAGAATGGAGGCGTTGCAATCACAGTGTCAAAGTCAATACCTCAACTGATTAAAATGCTGTGGTGGTTCCCACTTGTGCATGAATAAATACCATCAATTTTCAATTAACCTATTTAAAAAAAAGAGCAGATGAAAATTTCTTGACAATAATATGACAGAGACAAATATCATACAGAAAACAAGACTTCATGTTACTGCTGCCGATGAAGGTTCTACATTTATCATACAGTGTTTCTGCATTTTGGCGTAGTTTTTATGAAATAAATAATGACATGGTGCAATGTGCCATACGCTGATATTCATCGGAGGCCGAATTTAGACTTAGTCATAACCACATGCTTTTAGATTACATTATTACACCCTAATGTGTGGAAAGAGGGTCCACTGTCTCGTTACGATTTCTAGCTTAAGATAATCCCATCAACCCAATGATATCAAGATTCCCCTTCTAAGAGAACATTGTAGCACAGAAGCACAGGGAGCAGTAAAAAAGCCTGTCTTTGTTTTTATTTTCTAAAAAACTGTTTGAATGACTATCTAAGAGTTCAAAGGTAACAGTATTTAATTTGGCTTGGATCTAGACTGTACAACATGAACCACAAATAAATATTTTTGTACCTGTGTTGTGGCAAAATTGGTCCCATCTGTCACCTGCACAGTCATATTGTAAACCGACTGCACTTCAGCATCCAGGGGCTTAGCCACGACTAGAGTCCCCACTCCAACTTGAAGGTCAAACTGCATGTCAAAGCTCCCTGATATCAAACATACACACACATACACACAGACTGTGAGTGTGATTCATTTGATATTCACTCAGCGTAGTAAATCAGGTGCTCTAAGTTATTATTGTGTAATTGTTTGGGCCAGGTGCCTCCATCTGGAGCTGGAGGCTGGGTGAAATAAAATGAACTGCAATGTAAAGTAATGTAGCAGTGAACCCGCTTGGCAGTCTGAGAGCTGTTAACAGCCATAAAAACATCTGTCTTATCATGCCAAAACACAAGCCATCACAGAGATCAGAAAACCCACAGCCAGGTCCTTTCCACAGGCAGTGAGTCAACATTTTAGAGGCTTAATGTTTGATTTAAGTGAGGCAGAGGATTGATACGTGTTAGGTATGCAGCTCCATCCTTGGTCTCATCCCAGCTTCTCTCTGGAGATATCTGGGAGCTTGAGCTCCCCTCAGCATATGAATACTGATTGAACATTTTTCACACACTCACTGATGCGTGTTAAGTGGGAGCAAAGAGCGAGGACTCACGCTTTTATTTCTGTTTGTTTCCTTTTCTTTCTGGACGGGATATTGTTCAATATTACACAACAAGGGATCAATTTCACAGTACTGTGGAAAACAAAACTCACAGCATGCAGTCACCAACTAACTTTTTTTGGGGAAAGTGCTACAGAGTTTCTGGGAGCATCTTATCACTATACATACAGACATATGATCTGGTAATCAGAAGTAGAATAGACGGATGCCTGCACATGCATATTTTAATCATCATTCTGAAGCCGGTAAAGGTTCTTTTGTTTAGCTTCCGCACTTTAACTACAAAGTTTTTGCTCCTGGAATGTATAGTGTAAATGATGTGTGGTTAGAAACTTCTGAGTGTGCTTAGGCTTTTCGGATCAATTGTGGCGCTATAATGCAATTTTACTTGGATCAATTTGTTGCATTAAATATTCCTCCAGCCAACCAAAGAAAGCAAATAAATAAAATGAGAAAATACTGCTGTACATTGAAATCAGTGTCATGGAGAAGTAAGATTTGCATTTAACTTTAGTCATCAATAACGGATGTTTTTTTTACAACCTTTAAGCTAAAACATAATTATAAAGTATAATATTAAGGTCTATATTGGTAACTTATTGTCCAGCATTTATGGATCTACATTGTCATTCATATAAAGTTGTATTTCTGACCTTTTATACCAACAAGAGTGCAATAATCAGCGTCTTTCAGAGCACCCAAGGAACATACTGTATCAGTCTATTTATGTGCTAAATGCACCAATCTGTTCACCTAGCACTTCATTTTATTAGAGCTAATTTAGTCATATGTTGCTGTCAGTTATGTGTGCAGATGATGCAAGGCGGCCGGGACAGTTACTCTAAACAGTAATGATGTGGGTTGGACAGCTGAACGATCCACTAATGCTCACTGAAGCTGAAGAGGATTCCTCACATGTTCTGTTATACAGTAATATTATCATGTATCCAATTTAGGGCTTATCTGAAAATGACAAAAAGCTCTGGCTTGTGGCTGTGTTCCTTTGGCATCACAGTACAGGCAGGTTCGTGAAAATACACGCTGGTGTGAAGAAATGTGGAATTGGGAAGTATCACAGTTAGAGGCAGACTATCACATGTTCACATTTACTTTCCGAAGCAGCAGCATTGCAGCTGAACTAATTAAATAAATCTATCCTCCCTGGACAGAGAAAACAAATCAACACTGTTTGTTTGCAGCTGGGTGAGAATCCTTCTTCAAACTCAGATCAATCAACACTGCCTTTGGCTAAACAAGGTCACGGTGCTACCTGCTACACTTCTCGCATTTTTCTGAATTCCTCCCAACCCGGGGCATTTCAGGAGGGAGTACAGTAAAATTTACTTTGACCAGACCTGTGTCAAGAGAGCAGTTTCTTCCACAAGCATTCTGAGGAATGTAGAACATTTCTTTGGCAAGCCGTCCGCCTTAACAGTGGAAAAAAAAGAAGAAGAGCAGGGTATCAATATTTATGAAGTCAGATAATCTTGTAATCAAAGCTCTGAATCATTCTTATACATTCCTTCAAAGTTAAGCTTTTGACATTTTTCACATTTATTCGTGTCATTAAGTCATGTAAATGGACTCCATCAGAGTCTATTTAGCAAAGTGTGGATGATAGGTGGGCAGAATCGCTTTTAGAAGTTAGCGAGACACAGATAAACATCTCTTTTCTTGCATCAATATGTTACATATTTCTGACCCTTTCAGTAAAATGACTCTACTGATATCAACAGTGAGAGTAGACATCATTTATTATCTATATCTGTCTGTATGACACAAGGAATCAACTATTATCAATAACTTCTTTATATAACACCAGAACTGCTGAGTAGGAATTATTAACGGGTTAATCGCTAATTATTCCCTCAAAAGCCAGAACCAAAGGACTTTAAAGAAATCTTGAGAACTAAACAGAATGTCTACATCAGGGGTCTGCAACTTTTACAAACCAAAGAGCCAATTTTGTTTAGAACCACATGTTATATTTAAAGAAAGACAACTTATCTATTCTTTTATAAATCGCTTAAAGAGGAAATTTGTCTCTTTTGAAGAACAGTCTTATTTTTCTAGTTTAGGTTTTAAAATAAAAAAAATCTTTGCAAAGAGGTTTACCTATATATGATGTCGATATTTGTAGAAAATCTTTGTTTTTTTCTTAAAAAGTATATAGTTTTTGAACAAATGACAAGAAAAATAGATCTAAAAGAATATTACTGGTACTTGGAGTCATGTTGCGGAAAATCAATGCAATTATTTAATTAGAAACTGGTCAAATATGCATGTCACAATATCTATTTAAACATCTTAATTGGTTCTTCGTCATTTTAAGCCTGTTGTATTATAAGAGCCATTGTGGAAGGTCCAAAGAGCCACTTGTGGCTCCGGAGCCTCAGGTTACAGACCCCTGGTCTAGATGATGCTTTTGAGATAATTTGCTGTTTTCGCAGGAATCAGAGAAGCTCAAATTTTTACCATATAAGCTTACAGCCATCAGTAATACTGAAATATCTTAGATAGACCATCACATTTTGTATGGATACAACATCTTGTACCGAATACACCAGTTACTCTGACCTTTTCCAAAAAAGAGCGTGAAATTTTGTTGTGAAAAATGATATGTCATTTTAAATAAATTCTAAGTATTTCTTAATTGCCAATCTTATCTTAAACAAAGAATCAAAAGTATGATCACGTAAAAGATAAAACTATCTATAGAACTATAGAACTAAATACCTTGCACAAGAAAATTCTTGGAAATCATTCATTGAGTTAACTCACAACATGTCACTTACCGATGATGCTGAACCAGACAGGAGAGCTGGACTGGCTGACAGCCACCACCCCCACCGGCTGAGCGACAGCAGTTGTTTCCGAAATCGAGAAATTGTAGTACCTCTGGGTGAAGAGTAGAGGCATCTGTGAGGGGACAGGATTGCGAATCCATTCGACGTGAAGTTTGACAGTAGTCCATATTGGTGGATCACCACCGTCCTCTGCTTTTATCTACAGTAAGAGATTAAACAGACATGAGAAACCAAGCATGGGTTAGTATGGATGTAGTCAGGCTAAGCAAACTGCACACGTTCAAGTGATGAATGTCGGTACTTGACTTCAAATATCTTGTCCCACCTTTCAAACACCTTATATTAATCCAAGCAGACTACATAAATCAGCTTAACTAACGAGAAAGCCTATATGACAAATAAGTTAATTTGAAGATTTACATGATGCTTCTTCAAAAGTTTGAAGGAAAGGGTTTCGATGCGTTTGCTCTCTATTTTAATGAAGGAGGCTGCTTTAGCAAATCAGATATGAGCTCATTTTCCACGGGAGCTACAGATGAGCAGAGTAATAGATGGCATAAAAGGGGTGTTTTAGCGGAGTTTAAGCAATTGAAGAAGGAAAACTCAAGAAAGAAGAGGTCCAAGATTCATCTTGAGTAACACAGTCAGTAGTCCGCAATTCAAAAATGTGATTTATTGCCATCTCTGTCATGAACTGAATGGCCGCCGTGTATCACAGTTATATGAAACTCACAGTTAGGACATCATAGCTGCCTGCTGTCACTATCTTCTTTGACGACACCATGGCAGTCCTTGGGTCGATACTGAACTTTTCCTCCTCGTTACCATCAATAATGCTGTATGTGATGTTGCCATTTGCTCCAAAGTCACGGTCATAAGCAAAGACACGGTACACGGGTTCACCGCGTTTGTTCCTGTCTCTCTCAGGCAAGCTGATGCGATAAGTGACCTCAGGGAAGGTTGGCGGGTTGTCATTCTCATCCTCGATGTGTACTATGACCCACACAGTAGACTGCCTGGTTGTCACTGGGCCATCTATTACTGTCACCTGCAGACACAAAGAAGCTGATATACATCATACTGTAAAAAGTCACTTTCTCATCTGTGTGTATGCATTTATTGACATCTTAAATATTGCTTGTGCTGTGTGAGTGCAGGGCCACGTGGGGCTGAGATCCCCGGAAATCTCTTTGTATTATTGATCCCCTGGAAGCAGAGCCAGAGGTCTGATCACTGATCAATGGGATCAGATAAGGGTGAACATCATTGTTGCCAGCATTACTGCTCACTAGACTATTAATAACAGACAGGCAGCATAAGAGGGCAAGCAGAACGCTGGGTGGCATGCATGGACTGGCAGTCCTGGTGAAATGACAAGACAGCAAGCTGTAACAACAAATACCGCCCAACACCCAGATTAAAACTCATTTTGTATGTGCATATGTTCTTATTAAATGCAAGCTCATTCCCATATGCTTCTGCCACTTTGCACTGTGTCATCATGAGCTGGGTTCATAATCAGCTCTGTTGTAATCTAACAAGCAGGAGTAATTGAAAAATCCGACATACAACAGAATATATAACAATAACACCCAAGCGCAGCGTTGTGGGTCAGCCGCAGGTTACTTCACTTCATTTTGCGAAAAGGCAAGGTGCCTGCAAACCTATCAGCATTTGATGAGTTGATAGAAAAGTATAGGGGGGAAGACAAGTTTGCTCATGTCTCTAAAGTCAAGAATTTCTGATTATCAGGTTCATCTGCATGCAAAGCAGCAGCAGCAACAGATATGGTAATCACAGAGCTATCTGTATGCCCAGTATCTGCACCGCTCAGATGCTGGCCAGACCAACTCCTCTCCACTGTTCCACTTCTGAGAAGAGAAGATAACCGATGATGAATGATTACATTCTAAAAATCCTAAACCCGCGGCCCAAAACTATCCCCATTAATCATAGTTTATGGAGCCTTGAGGGCCTGCCAAGGTTGTCCTCCACCCTGTCTTCGTGAATAGTGTGCTGTGGCAGGTAGGGGGGGCAGGATAAATAATAATACTATAAACCCGTGAACAGTATTCAGGTTTTACTGTACCTCTAAGAAGTGTTCTGCCTGTTGTTCTCTATCCAGCTTCCTTGCAGTCGTTGTGATCAAACCTAAAAACCATAAAAAACCATCTTTAAATGACAAAGCAGCAGATTTGCAAGAAAATGAAGAACGGCAATTGCCGAGTTTGTCTCTCGTCATAATTATGTGTGAAAGCTTAAGTTTAAGCTTGAAATTAAAGCCTCAATGTTTTCACATGCATAACTCGGAAATTATTTGGAATTAGATTCACTTTAATAATGAGCCAGTGGATTTATAGAATATGTAATCTACAGCCCGCAGCCCTGGCACAGGCTGTCACATTTGGCACATGTTCACATGGCCCCATGTGGTGGGGGGTCACTCGTCTGGCCAACAGGCCACCGGGAAAACTTACGCCATTGATAACAGTTCAAATTGAAGCAAACTGTTCTAATGATGTTTAGATAAATTAATTTGTCAGCCTCAAACCTCCAAACACTCATGTTCCCCATCTCTTTGGAGGACATGACACAGACCTATCATTATTTGAACACCCTAAGCTAAGTATTTGTATAGAATAGAATTCATTTCCTTAATAAAAAAAATCCCTTCCCTTAAAAGATGCAAAATTAATGCATTCTTTTAGCATTGGCAGTTTTTTTTCGCTAATTCAAATCTCCAGACATTGTTTCACCAGAAAGTAAACAGGACAAAAATGCAAACATCCATCAAAAGAAGAAGACAAACAAAAGATTCATTCAACTCTAACACCTTTGTTTACTTCAATATATGAATGTTGCTGATAAAAAATCTTGTATTTTGTTTAGTATCTCAGGAGCCTCCAAACAGAGTGAAATAGTCATTTTTATCTCTACAATTCTACCCTGAAACATAAATTACATTTGCATTGACAAATACACTAGTATAAGGAACAAATTGCCATATTGTTCCAGATTTAGAAAAACATGCTCCCCTCTTTTGTTTTTATTTATACCAGGCTATATGCAAGGATTGGTGTTTTGTGAAACTTTAGAGTGAAAGAGGGGAAAGAACACCATACATTACCAGTACGTATAATACTTTTGACAAAAAGCAGGCAGATGCCAATTTCGAAGCTTTAAAACACTTAGACCCTGATTTATCAATAATTTGCTCCCCCTTAAAACAGGTGCAAACTTGACAGAATTATGCCGAAACTAATTTACCAAACAGTCGCAAACAGGAAAGCACCTGCAAAGCAACCACAATAACACCAGAATGCATTTTGCGCCTGTGCCTTGATTGAATATGCAATCTGCACTTCTGAAAGGCGGGTGTTAACTGGCTCATGTATACACAAACACCTGCAACAGGGTGACAGGCAATGATCAAATGCTGCAGGATTATGGATTCAGAATATTTTCCCATGGTCAGTTGGAGCCATTGACTGAACTTCTGGAACAAAATCTTTGCATATAAATAGATATTTTGAATGAATGTTAAATCACAACTCTTGTTTAGACAAATGTCAAAAGGAGACATGTACATATTTATTATGTCACTAACAACTCTGAAGTCATAACAGAGCATGATTCAGTTTGTGTACATTCCTCAGTATTATCTGCTCCTCAGAGAGAGTGTACTGCCTGCACCTGCTGCTCAGTATTGGTCAGAGAAATGTCTTCTGTCGGCCCCAAACCTGTCTTATTTGTTTTATCACTAACTTTGTTGTTGTTGGTCTCCAATTTATCTATACATCTAATATTTTGCCATCTCTTCTTAACCTCAACTATAACCTTAGAATCTTCTTGTTTTTTGAACTTCTTGGCATATACCCTCTTGTACTGCACTCCTTCTAGTCACACTCAATCTCCATTTAATTTCTGTTAGCACTTTTTGCTCTCTTTTACACAACGAATACTTTTTGTAGATAATTAATAAATACCAATAAGACTAGGGAACAGATTGTGATTGTACATGTCAGGTGAAAACTTTGCAACTGTAAAAATACAAAAAATTTCTGTTTCTTTTTAAAGGGATACCGTCTAACTTTTGACCCAAATATCAGCCTTATGTGAGTAATAATGGATGATTTCTGGGGGCAACACAAAGTTTCATGACGCATGTCGGCACTGCAAGCGGGCTGCCCTCTTCAGAAACCAGACATTGTAACTTTGAAGGAGCGGATCCATCTCTCATGGGATCATGTGACCTGCAGCGCTTTATGCTTTACAGCTCTCCATCTATAAACACAGAGAGCTCCGCTTTGTGCTACTTTTTCCTCTTCATTTGAAAATTTGTCAGGGTTGAACAAAGCAAGACGGTGAAAACGGTGTCTGAGGAGGGCAGAAAGAGAATGACTGTTTAATTTTGCATCATGTAGCCTGTGGGAAGTTACAGGTTTAGCTCTCCTAGTGGTCAAAAGTTATATGGTTTCTCTTTAAAATAAGAAAACATAACGTCATTTCACATTAAAAGACGATATGACACATTTTCTAATGTATCAATTTCATTTAAATGCAGTCTTAAAAAATTTGCAAATGTATTTCAATAAACTTTAAAATGCCGAAATAAAACAAAAGATCCACTGTAAAATTACAGGTATAGACTGTATTTTCAGGACAGAGTATTACTGTAATTGTATGACAAGTTTTTATTCTTGCTTTTCAGAGTATATTCTTGGTGCCCCAGGTGCCGGAATATTCAAGTTTTCTTTTAATTAAATTTTTTCACAGTGTAGGTCAGTAGAGTCAGTGTTTATTATGTTAGGCGCATATTCTATCTTACAAAATCCAAACCAGTGTAATGCACCTTAAAAACAAGTCCTCATGACTAATAAGGCTGCAATAGAACTTTTTAGGCAGCAGTTAGCTGAGATTCATTTGGACAAAAAATGATGCAGAATTTCAAGAGAAGAACACAGGCTTAACTGTTAAGCACTGGGAGGAATTCGTCATGCTTTGGGCTCATTTTGCAGAAAAAAATGGATTCAAACTGGATTCAGAGGATATAATAAGAAACTCCCTCAGGAAGACAGAAGAAGAACAGCAAGCGTCGTGAAAGGCCGGGCCCTTTCAGGAAAAATATCTACAGCATGTATAAGAAGTGGATTGCATGAAGAAATCCTATTAGTTGCTGGAAATGACCAGTATGTCCCCAACGAGGTTCTAACTCTAGTAATAAAAGTCACAGTCCGTGCGCAGAAGCATGGGTCCACTTCAGCAGACTGGACCTATGGTGCAGGCTGTGCAAAGACACCCATGATGTATACAATTCATAGCAGCAACATGTAAAATACTAGGTGGAACAACATATTGTACTACTCTTCAAATCTTCCAGTCCTGTGGGGACAAAGCAGTAAAAAGAGCTGGAAAAACAACAGAGCCAAGATTCTGCAGGACTCTTATCCAGGAGCATTATATGTATTGACAAATAGTGCAACTCACACAAAAACCTAATGTGCAATTATTTCTTTGAAGGTTTTTTATGCGGAATGACCGAAGCAAATGTGCCTAAATGGTGGCAATGTTTTTGTTTCAGTGTAATGAAGCTTTGCAGTGAAATTGGATTATTTGGCGGGCCTGAAACAACGTGCAGTCAACACCCAATGGATACATTCAAGTCATGGTGCTCACACGGTGCCACACACTCGCTCAGCCATTCAATCCCTGCTTGCACATATCACGGTGTCACCTTGAGCTTGCTACGCAGGCTAACTTCAATTAGGCAAATTAGAAGTAAATCTAGAGCAGCGGTCACAAGCTGTAGGAGAGGGACCAGAGGGGGGAGGACGGGCTTGTTCAGCAGAATACAGTGTGAGTAACAACTTTGATACAAATCAATAATACAGCTCACAGGCAACACATCTAAAGTTGAACAGAATGCTTAAAATTTTAATTATATAAGTAGAATAATACTAAAAACATATATCACCACACAAAAAAGGTTGGCCTGTGAATTGTGAGTCTTCAATTTTACGAAATGGGTAGTAAACGTCTTTTTTATGAGTTCAGCCAGAAGATTCATAATAAATTCTTGTGTTGAGCTGTTTTTGTAAGATTGCAGTCCCTGTGCGTTACATACATCCCACAGATGTTCAAATGACGTGACTATAAATGATCTGCATGTTGTACTGATCAGAGGGAGATGCCATCTGTCATTGACCCACATGCTTGCAAGTGCCACGACACAGCAAAGCAATCCAATCCAGCTGTGGGTTGTAAAAGGTCAGGCAGGCAGCAGGACTCCATGACAGCACTCTGCAAACATACATGCTTTTACAAGCAGTGCTCCATCTAACACCCTGTGTCAACACACATCTGCTTTATTTTCCTCCCTAAAGGACGTAGTCTTCACCAACACAGCCGGAGACCAACCGACAGCACTGTAAGCTGTCACAGCACTCTTACACACTTACACACATTCAAAGTTCGGCCTCAGTGCATTTTGGGAGTTGTTGCTGCATCTCTGACCCATCAAATCGACACTTGCTGAGAGAACTTGAAAAATGTGTTACTTTGAACCACCTCCAACTGAGTTTTGGAAAAAAAAAATTAATGGTTGCAGGACAGAGTTCATCAGTTGTGGTCAGTGTTGCTCACGGCCGCTTCATGAAAGCCAATCAATCAGCTGGAATTTGTTTATTAATCTTTCCAGTGAAATCACTCTGACTCATGGAACTTTCCTGATTGCGTGTTAAATGGGGAACAGCTCATACTGAATTAATCTCATTCGTGTACATGTGTTATTATCAGACAGGCAGTGTTAGACACATCACACATCACATCAAAATTTTCATTGGTTATTCCAGGTGATGAGATGGTAAGTCAACTTATCACCTGCAACTGACTTATAAAATCAGAGAAAATATACACACAAAACATACCTTTAGAGGTTAATTGCTGGATATTTGGTCAATTTAATAAAAATGATCAACTAAAGAAATAGCCTCTATAATTAATAGTGATGATAATTAATAATAATGAAAAGAAAAATGTCTCAGTGTTGTAGTAAAAGTTAGTGTTAAAGTAAAAATTAATTCACTACAGTGTCAGCTACATCAAAACTAAGCCCCCTTGTATGAAATTAAAACTAGAGACGAAAAGGTTATGCGAGTCTTTGACAGACACAGAAAGCAGGGCTCAGATGGCTTAAAAATCCCCTGAGGCGAACACACAACACCACAGATACGCAACTCACACAGAAACACATGCACTAGACGCAAAGGATTTTGAATTTTTTTTTTCTACAGCTGTGTGCTGTGGTTTGTGGCAAAATACTTATCGACTCTCTGCAGTAGAATTTCCCTTTCTAACACAATGATGTAACCAATTAATTAGCTGATTCAACTGTCACACTGAGGGCTGGGATATACTCGATGTTAGTGACGTCTGCGTACGTATCATGGCTGCCATGCATTCCCAGCATCTGTTCCGGAGTCACGTGGCCAAGTTGCAATATTGACTTGAATGCTAGAGGTGCTCATGCATTATTTTGGTCAATGGGCTGCACATACTGCACATACATAGACATAAGCATAGATTATTCAAAGATACAGCTGTGAGATGTGTGTCTTAATCTGCAGAATAATAGATTGATTTGATACAGTGCTGCGTTGAAAGCTAACCACATCATAGAAATGCATCAAACTTCCTGACTCCTGATTACAGGTACAAGAGCTGTATGAGGATGCCTTTGTGTTGGGTCCAGATTACATATTGAGTGTGTAAGGACCAGAATGTCTCTATTGGGATCAATATCAGCCTTGTCACCCCATTTCAACCCAGTCTGCTTCGAAACATAATGTCAATATTACACCAACAATGCACAAAAGCATTTTTATAGAGGATAAGAGGATGACAAATGGAAACACCACCTTCGATTTACAGACAGAACATGCAACTGCATACCATTAGGAAATTCCTTCCACTATAACCTTGACGATCGGCAGGCTACATGTGGGTCATTGGGTTTTTCATTATTACGCTATGGAAATGCTTTTAATGTCACGCCGGTTCCTGCAACAGCTGAAATGATCTTAGTTGCCTGTAGTTGTTTGTTAAAACACTCATAATGTAATCTGGGGCAAAGACTTCAGTGGGTTTTTTTTTCTTCCTTCTTTGGGATGTGAATAAAACATTGCATCCATTCAATAATTCTTTAATGTTAATGTCAAACATGGCTTGTTCTGAGAATGCATGGGGACAGCCTTACACTTCATCTCTACAGCTAAAACTGACACGAATCCGAATCTATTTTTCTTTAATAATGTTTGCAGTCTCTACTGACACAGCTCTCCTAATTCTTGTCTGTGTTGTCTGACTTGATTAGTAATTTAAAAGCACAGAAGATTTAAAATATTCTCATCACACAGTATGAAAAGTAGAGGATCAAGACAAACGTTGACAGGGATCCCATCTTTTTTCCCCAAAGGTTGGAGTTTGACATGTTCAGGCAAAGTGTTGTGACACGACAGTCGTTTCACAGGCCCTCTCTGTAAATCATCTTTCTGAGCTTGTTGAAAAATGAATGAAAAATTCAAATGTGTGAAAGCTTGAGAAAATTTTCCCAAATTATGTCAATGGTGTGTTTTGGCAACTTCTTTCCAGACATGTTGACTGTTGGTCGGTCATGTCTGTCTGGAAAGAATCGAGAAATAAATAAATAAAAAATAAATTTTCACCAAATAGTCAGGTGACTAAAATTCCTTTGGTTCACTTACTATAGTTTAACAGGTCTTCGGGGCATTTGTGACAAAGGTCATGTAGAATTTTGTGGTGTCAAATCTGATAAAACTGGCAGAAGATAAATAATTAAGGGAAGCAGCAACTGGGGCTCGAAATCACAATTTTAAGTCCGAATGTGCCGGTGTGGAGTTGGAAAGAAATGTGAAAATCAGACAACTGGGAACCACTTCTCATATCTGCTTGCAGCTCAAGACTACATTAGCTCCTCATTAATGCAATGCTCCTGAATCTCACCTTAACTCTCAGGCCTGACTGTGTCAGAGATGCTATAGGTGCAATATTTTTGGCAAAGAAAACCAATACACGATTCAAAGACAATTTCTCTCTCACTTTACACCAATGAAATGCTCCTCAAAAGTCTAATTCAACCTTCACAGCATGTTCAAAGTAGATAAATAATAATACATTAATTGAAACATTTGAACACCTGCAGGTAAATGTTAAAGCATGTCATTCCACAGTTCACGGTTTCAACTGAGGACCCGTATATTCAGCCACAACATGGGTAAATGTTTAAAAGGGGTAGATTTATTGAAAATTGCGGTTGGCAGAAACTCTAGTGTGACAGCCTGGTCACATGGGATGAAGATGTTGAAAGTGAGGGTTCGTTTCAGCACTCATCTGGCTGTAGAGCGCTCCCCCACTGGTGTGACAGACACTGACAATGACGCTGTCAGAGATTTAAAGCAGGAGGAGCTATCCAGAAACAACAGCTTGAATGTGGGACACGGAAAAAAACTCCACAGAGGTTAGAAAGCAGCAATCCAAAGTCCAGATGCATGGTTATACAGACAATGGTCAAACACAGGAAGGCAGATGTTGGACACTTTACAAGGAGTTAAGTGAGAATCAGTGGTCAAGAATAAGGGGACTAAATAAGGTTGATTGGTGAACAGTTTCAGCATGAATAAATGAAGTGAATATCAAATGCAGACATGGTGGTAATGTGAACCGTAACAACATCTCAGTGCCATTAATGCTACTGTTCTTTGTTTGGGAATTTGAATGCAAATTCTTGGGTCCTGATTTCTTTCAGGCTTTTAAAAAAAAAAAAACTTTATTCCCTTACCATCTTAAGAGTCATTTTCAGTAAAAGCTCATTGGTCTTCTAGTTGACCTCCACCATTCCTATTAGTGCATTTTTCAAAAATTCCATTACCAGAAAAACGGTTGCTCAAAACACTTTGCTTACCTTCTCATAACTATCTTCTTGCCTCGTGGGCAACAATTATTTTAATTTGTGCGGGCCAGCTGAGAAGAGCCCATGAATACGGATTTTGCCATCAATGATTCGCCTCCGCTTTTTGATGATTTCCTGGACTGTAAAGTGCCTTTGGTGTTTCTCATCTTCACTTGCTTCTGAGAAACCACTGCAGTGAATTCTGATCCTTGATATTTCACTATGTGGTGTTAAAAGCCTCTTTAGTGTAATTACATTTATCTAAATTTAAAATCTGTGGAAGTACTAATACTTATTGTTCAGAGGTTAATTAGCTAATTATGTCATTAACACGACAAATCCTGTGATTCATCCGTTAGTGCAAATATATGTCAGTTATTTAAAAATCACATAAATTTTACCTGTCTTGGGGTTGATAGTGAAGAAATTCTGTGGGTTGCCAGCAGTAATTCGGTAACTCAGTCTGCTGGGAGTGGCTGTAAGGTCAGGGTCCTGCGCCTGAATCTGGATGACTGACATATCCTTTGGAGAGTTCTCCATGATGACAGGGTGATATATCGGGTCTGAGGTGAGGGGAGCGTTATCATTTACATCTTCTACCTGAGAGAGACAGACAAAAGAGTTTTACAAATGAGGAAACAGTGAGATGTAAAGTGGGAATCTGACAAAGGACCTGACTTGGACTCGAATAAACCTTCTTATTGATATTTGTTAAATGTTCACTACATCTGAATTATTACTGCATTTGAATCAGCAATAAGACTTTAGTGAAATGTAACCCATTAAATCAATATAAAAGCGAGGGGGAAATATATGCTCAGGTTATAGTGTGTTTGGTAATCAGCTGTCTGGGTTGATCTGTTATCAATCACAAAATGGAAATTTATTTACCGCAAAATGTCATAGGTGTCACACTTTAAAAGCACAGAGAATGAATTCCCTTTCTAACAGCATACATCTAGAATATATATGGCGAACAGAGCGCTGATTGAGTGTTTGCTGGGAGGCACGTAGAGCCAGGACAGTTCACCACCGGTGTACGGGAAGCACCTGCGCCTGATTAATCTCCCACTTTTTGTCTGTGATGAAAAGGCCAGGGGTAAAGCACCCAATCAGATCACAATGTGTGAATATCCCGAAGCTGGAAAATTGTGTTTCTTCATACACTGCTGCACTCAACCCCAAAGGGGATACAGTGGTGCAAGAGTGATGTGTGTAATAGAGTGTTTAGACAGTGGTTTACTTTGTGCGAAGTAAAACAGAAGAAAGTGAGGCAAAGAATTGTCTCTTGCTCACAGACGGAGCTCTGAGCACAATTGCCATGACAGAGAATAACACTTCCTGTCTTTGGCAACTTACAGCTACTTTGGCTCTGAGGCTCCGAGCATCAAAATGCTTGCATCAGAATTAGCCAAAAATTGCAGGAACATGTTGACGAGCTGTAAACTATAACTTATGACAACCCAAGACATCAACCAACAGAAAGTGAAATTACCAGTCAGAAAGCAGAGCTCCTTCTCCAGCAGACTGAGCCAAATCTACTCCGCTGTCGCACGGACAGATACTGGAAATCTTTCCTGCCACATTCCATATCTCTGTTTAACTATCACCTCCGTTGGCCAGGGAAAAGCCTGGTTAGAAAACTGGCTTTCCCTGCTGCTTTTGTACACATGCCCTTTCATTTTTCTCATTAACTTTTAATTATTAACAAATTTTGCATCTTATTTAAATGTATTCATTTGTATATCCTAAAATTCATAGTTATTTTCTCTTACTCTGTTGATGTGTATACGCTCTAAAGATTTGTAGCCATATATTTTGTTTTTTTTGTTTGCTACTTTATTTTGTTTGTTCATTTAAGGCATTCTGCCAACGTGTGCCACTGTAATTAGTGCTGCTTCTAATTTCCCAGCCTTTGGGTGAATTAAATGATCTTTATGTAAAAATTATGTCAATGTATGTAATTTGTCAATCAGAGCAACTTCACTGCAGCTCTGTCTGCACAGCATGAGGCAGAATACACATGAAAGGCCATGATGTCTTCACAGTGGGTTGTCCACTTGTTGGAAAGCAGTGAATAATTAACCACTCCAAAACTGTGTCTTGCATGAATATAAAGTCACTCGAACTCGGACTAGACAAAGCTACTTTAAACTGAAGAAACCGAGCTATAACTGTCATTTGATTTTGGTGTAAACAATTTGGAAACTAAGCAAGTAATACTTAACAATGTTTTAATCTTAATCAAACATTCCCAGGCAGCTTGTCTACAGAGAATGCAAATTCTATTTTTTCAGCCGAGAAGCTCCTCTGCACAAATCTGAGAGGACTTGGCGTGGAAAGATCGCTAAGTGATTCAACACGCTGTGAAATTTATATTTTCAGCATCACTGCTTCTATATGATTTGGACATATTCCTTTAGGACTAATTGATTTAGAACAACTATCCGCTCAGGTAATTGACACGATTATAAAAACTAAATACACAAATATAGCAAAGCGTATCTTAGTAACTTGAAGATAATAGTATAAAGTATTTTTTCATCTACAAACTTTAACTATAGCCTGGCAGTGGTACATGGGAAAGACAATCAGTGAAGAAATCAGGATTCTTTTAAAAACAAATAGCAGTGTAGCTGAAAGTCAGAGGAGTACGCAACTGGTTTCAGTCACTGCCCTTTCTACAGACGCTGTGGTTGAGATCTAAAGCATGACAACCTTCTGTGGAGGTAGCATCAGCTGTATATAGATTTCATGTAATCAATCAGAGGGGGGCATGCACGTTGGATTTCTTAAATTTTTCTAACAAATTCCACCTTCCTCTCAAGACTTCCAAGTTCTGTAGCTGGTTAGCTCAATTGGCTGAGCAGTTATATTGCTGCCTGACTATGTATTTCATTAATAATGCAACATTACACTCATGGAGAGCAGATGGTTTACCACAGTTACAGACACGTTTATTTGTGTCTGGTGACAGCTAAAACTTTAGTTTAACTTTAAGTTGTCTGGTGAACACTGCAGTATGCATCTTTTTTATCCTTAGCTCTCAGTCTGTGTGTAGCATCAGTCCACCAGTATGTCCAAGTATCCTAAAACATTATAGGAGAAGTTCGGTATTTTTCAATCTGGACCTATTTTTTAGCATGAAATACAATAATTTACTCATTTACACTTCCAGGCCACATTACAGTACCTGTAATGGCTGTAAATAACAACAGATCGCAACAAAAACGCAACTCCAAGCCGCATGGAGCTCACAGAGGGATCGGACCAGCGATTTATAAAAAAACTTTGGTGAAAGAAAGAAATTCGTGGCAGAATTTGCCGTATTAAGAGGGTGTGCCATCTGGCCCCATTCACTCCCATTACATTGGATGTACGCTGATCACAAGTGGATCAAAATATCTCCCGAAGGAGTTCAAGTAACACCTATACTGTCTGGGTGAGTAAATGATCATATTTCATGTAATAATTATGTATAATTATGCTTTAAAGGGGGGGTGTCATTATGAGGCACAAAAAGTACCTTTTTATAGTGTGTAACTTGTACCATTACTGTATATTACACCTTGAAAATTCACCTCTGTGTTTTTTCAGATGAATGGTTTAGGACCAAAATACATCCAGTAACTTCTGGTTCGTTATGAACCAACCAGATCCCTCAGGTCATCAGGGTCAGGTCTACTTTCAGTTCCCAGAGTCAAAACTAAACATAAAGAGGCAGCGTTAATTTTTTATGCACCGCACATGTGGAACAAACTCCCAGAAAGCTGCAGGTCTGCTGAAACTGTCAGCAGTTTTAAATCAGGTTTAAAACCTTTTCAGCCTTTTATCATGAGTGATTTTTTTTTAGGGTTTCTTTCTTTCTTTAATGTTCTTATTTTGTGATTTTATTTTATTTCTTATTCTCTTTATTGCTTTCTGCAGCTGCTGTAATGTTTATAATGTTTATATGTAAAGCAACTTGAATTGTCATGTATAAAATATGTTATACAAATAAACCTGCATTGCCTTACATATTATATAAATAATATACTTCAAAGCAGTGTACTAGGCTACTCTATTTTGGATGCACTTCAAAAATGGTCCATAATATTATTCCTTTGCTCATTATATGAGGCCCAAATAACTTTGGCCCTTACTATTGTACACAATAATGAACAAGAACAATTGTGAACAAAATAGAAAAGAATCACTGGAATAATAAAGGATGGAAAATTCAGAAATTTACATTTCCATGCAACACATCATACAGTTGCAGTAACTGAACATTACAGGAGGCAAGTAGAAGGAGAATGAGCAATGTATCAGAGTCAACACGTGGGGGCCCACAAGCGCTGCATGTCATGTCTTTGATCAGAAGCAGACAGCTGGAATATGATTACCATTATTTATCTCTTTTTATGTGCAGCAGCCTTGTGGTTATTACTGTGTTGAATGTGGCAGGAATCAAGCTCAAGGGACATGAGAAACTAAGACTACATTTTTCCTTTTACTTCACATCATCTTTTTGGTTCAGTCTTACACCATTTTGAAAAGAAAAAAAACGTAAAACCAACAACCAGCTGACAGGAGATGAGACGCTCAGAGTTTTGATGTT
The DNA here is from genome assembly GCA_036024015.1 of Craterocephalus amniculus. Taxonomy (NCBI): domain Eukaryota; kingdom Metazoa; phylum Chordata; class Actinopteri; order Atheriniformes; family Atherinidae; genus Craterocephalus; species Craterocephalus amniculus. The sequence goes on along the minus strand of JAVQJG010081297.1, from coordinate 4,280 downwards.
TGATGTGTTGGTTTGCTTTGAATCAAATCAAAATCAAATCAAGTTTATTTATGAAGCGCAAGGCAACCACAGTGCTTTACATAGTGAAAATGATTTCAAATTAAGATAAAAAAAGATTGAACAAAAAAAACAAGCCTCTACACACCCAGTCACATAACACATTACACCCCACCCCCCCAAGCCTGGCTTGGCGCTTTTGCGAGGAAACGTGATATAATTTGATATAAGTGATATAAAGAACAAACAATGATACACATGAGATGCATTAGTTGATATCTTTCATGTATGTGTTACATGCACAGCGCGAGAAATGGAGAATGATGCATGGAAATTCAGCACCAGTGTGGTCAAAATGAGGTGTAAATCCACAACGGGTACATTTTTTCTCTTTTGCTTTTTAAGTTTTAGTTTCAGGACAGGGAGATAACACTTTTTCATAACCCTTTCCTGCAAGGGCAGTGGAATTAAAACACATTTGACAGTTTTTTCTAACAGCAGTGTACAGAAATAGATGTGATACATCCGTTTAGAAGTGAGCGTTTCCATTGCAGGGATGGTGGATGTAGTTCTTTTCTAATAAAGTTCTTTGAAGAGGAGTGAGTGTTCCATGGTCGGCTTAGTCACTGACCTCCCCTACATGTATGCAAAAGGTGTACAATTGTCGATTAGCCCCTTACTTTCTTTTTTTTTTACTTAACCTTGCTTAGTAAAAAAAAAGAAAAGAGTCAAATTCAGTGTCTTCAGTAAATCCTAAGAATATCTTTCAAATCTCCTGGCTCAGAGTTGCAGGAGCCCGAAATAGCATTCAGTCAAGGGTCTAACGTCACAGAACCTTGCATGCTGCACAGGCTGAGGCTAATATCTACTTTTGACATTAGAGCATGTTGTTTGAACTTGAAAACTGTGGTTGATCATGCTCAGTTTAACCTACAGTGGTTTTAAGATTGCTCTATTTTTATACCCCTATACCCACCAACAGAGAACAAAGCCAGTAAACAACCCATTGTGTAGTAGGTTTGATGTTGGAAGAAGATGTAGGTAGTGCTTCTCCTGTATTCTCTCATCTTCATGCAAGTCAAACGTCAGGTGGTCTGACACGTAAACATTTAATCAAATCAAATCAACAATTTTATGCCACAAAGTGCTTTACATAAGTGCTTCACACACACATTAGCAGAAACTCACCAGCACCCCCCGCACATCACAACTCTTTTACATCTGTCTCTTAACTGAAAGCAAGTAAAATAAATCAGCAGAATAAAAACAGAACAGGATTTAAACTGTAATAGTTACATTTGCCTGAATTTTAGAGATTTTAATTTAATCAATTTGATTACAATGACTTATATAAAATGATTAAGAAATGATGCAACTGATTGTTAGAGTAGATTGAATATTTTGAATTGATGATTCAAATCTCTAAGTTATGTTTTGTACTTGATTTTGCACGTCTGTTTGCACCAGAAGAGCTCGTATCCGGGAAGTCAGGCCGAAAACAATCAAGTTAACTGTTTTTTACTAAATTTAGCTTGTTGAGGCATTGGGTGCACCTGCAGCTACATATCCTGTTGATACCCAAAGACACATTTGTTCTGAGTAAACATGCATGGTGGTCTGTAAAAAGCTGAGAAATAGCCAGCCACAGGCTACATCTCACAACTAAGCAGCCACATGTGGCTTTGCTTCTTGTTTGACATGCACTGACGCACAAACACCGCAGTGCATCAAAATGAAAAAAAAAAGCCATGTATGTTGCTTAAAACAATATGCTCTTCCGCATGTGAGCTGGCTTTTGTCAGCATGTCTCAAGACCAACATTTTCTCCGTTAATAATTTTTTAGGGTATCCTCATACTCTGATAATAGCGTTTCTCTTTTACATTTAATAACTTTGCACAAATGAAAAACTAACCTTAATTTTCAGCTAATATACAGTAAAAACATGGCTGGTAAACTACAACTTGATGGGCTTTGAGGTAGTTTTAATTTGTGACAGCCTGAAATACAGAGACCAAACACCTTGATCTTTTAACTTCATACTTCTGCCTCAATTGCAACTGCAACAATTGCAACAATTGCAAGTGCAAAAATATTGATAAATCAATGGAATTAATTTAAATTTCTACAGAAAAATAAACAAGCAAGACGCGTTGACAAGGTAGCATGTGTACTTGTAGCTTGATGTACTTGCAATAAGTGGCTTCAGATACGTTGCATCGCTCTGATTTCCGGAGATGAGAACATGATATGCCTACTCTGAAGTGGTAAGGCCCACCAAAAAGCAAGCTAACAGTAATCTTTCATCATCAAAGCACACTTGGCTACCTGATGTGCTTTCAGATCTGAGGAAGAGACGGTACGACATTTCTGTTCAATTCTTGCTCAATATCAAATGAAAGCATACACAATAATAAACAACACAGTTCTCTAGGGGAAAGCAATTTGATCTACTTAGATACATTTCTACTTAGACCACATGTAAAACAATTTATGAGTCATTGTAGGTAGTAAAAAAAAAAACATGAGTATCTTACTAAACTTATTCACTGTGTTTGATCATGTTTCTGTTTTATCGACTTTGGGCCTTAAATTGTTGATTTTTGTGGACTTTGAAGCATTTAGCCAACAAAAAACCCTTACCAGTTTGAGTGCAAAAATATGTTCAACTGTAAAAAAATTACAAAAGTGTAAAGAAAGAGATCCAACATATAGAATGCAAAAAACTGGCAAACTGAGAGACAAATCTACTGAATCTAAATCTAAACTGCATACAGTAATAACAAGATGGCTTTTTATGCTGAACCCTGACACTGAAATACTAATACCACAACTGCTTTAACTCCTTTATGCTTTAAGATAACTGTGAATAAGTGCCTACAGATTTTCAGTCGATTGATGTCTGAGCCTACTTCAGCGTTCTTAAATTATACTCTACAGCTTCAGTATCATGCTGAAAGGTCTTCTCAATTTCCTGTATGACTGAAACAGAAAATAAATAACACTGTTTGCTTCAACTTAACACAACAGTTTAGACCTTTTTATTGAATCATTAAATGCATTTGAAGCTCATGCGTATCTGTTATTTTGGGGTATTTTCGCTACTCAAACAGACATTTTTCAACATCCTTAGCATTTGGTATTAAACAGAACTAATGCATGGCTAAATGCTACTATTCAGCTTCGATAGTTTCACCTTTGGTTATTCTGATGAAAACCCCTTTGTTAAGATTTTTGGTGGTCATCAGAAAAGGGTAGTTCAATTTATAACAAAAGATATCAATGAAATGTTGAAAACATGGTACTGTATTTCTGAGAGTGCCCAAAGACTTGAGCTTTCCAACTACTCTGCAGTAACCACAACGTGGCTGACTTTGTCTGACTTTGTCTGACTGAGGTTTTGGGGTCTCATATGCTCTATGTAAGTGGTTCCTAACTTATTTTCCTTGAGAACCCCTTTCAGGTAAATAGTAAAAAGGCATGGACCCCCTGCCCTCCCCTGCGGAGAAACAATGCTTGGTTTTCAAAGTAAGATTCTCACCATAAATGAAATGCAATTAAAATGAAATGACAATTAATATAAAATAGAAAAAATTCCACCTCCCTCCAGCTTCCTGTTAAATTGTTTATTGCGGTCTGCACGGACCGTCATGAAGCTGTGTACAGATGCATTGCAGTCTGGGATGTGTTCATGCAGCCATGTCTCGGTGAAGTGCATAATGCTGCACTCTGTATACTTTCTGAGACCTGGTTAGCATCTGGAGCTTGTCCATTTTGTTAAACAGCGATATCATGTTCCCCATCACAACAGTTGGAAGAAAAAGTTAAAATCGCCACTTTTTTTTTTACTGCCACCTAGCAGCACATTCTAGATCAGTGGTTCTTAGCCTGGGGTCCGCGCCCCCCCTAGAGGGGCGCTAGAGATCGCAGGAGGGGCGCACAATTTTGTCTGTGTTAAGGTTGTTACTTTACCAAAATTATATTTTTGCACAGTAAAATTATAGAATTCCAACAACATATTCAATAGGATAATCAAAATTTCGTATAATTCAAATTAAAAAATATTTTTGTTTCACAGTTAAATATATTAATGCATTATTATCTGGTCTGAAGCGTAGCTAGGCAACTGTCAGTACATCTAGCAATGTCGCTAGATGTCGCTATTTGAATAACCTAGCGGCTAGGTTATTCACATTTCTAGGTAATTCGTCCCTGATTGTTTTCCTGTCATCTTAATTTTACGAATAATACACAATGTCTGAAAAACGTCAAAGTACAGATGAT